>JAUELE010205659.1:0-13309 GCA_031471655.1 Diodora aspera | reverse complement strand
CAAATGTATAAAATAGAATCCTCCCTCCCCCCCGCCCCAATAAAATTAGAAAAGAATGATATTTAAAGAAACAAGATATTTTCTTTAAATGACCTTAGGTGTTGTGAATATCCTTGCCCAGAGATCATGTCTCTCCAGAGGACCACTTCATTCAGAGACCAGTGACCTTAGTGACAGTTTTTGTCACGAAATGACATAATTTGTACATGCTTCATGATTTCCTTCCATTAATGCTGTTTCACCACAACCACAGAAAACGTTAAAGTTGGATACATGTTCCCGAGCACGAAATATTGTTCGTTCATCCCGTGTTGAATAAAATAACATAAACTGCAATTTAGGTTAAAAATACTTGGTACTTTCAAATGAACTGTCCTTTCTCCGCCGCTGCAAGCTCATAGCCTACATGAAACATTAACCGCCACTGTATGGAGTTTGAATTTTTTTTAAACAGTGACACGTCGCAGCGTGTGCCGAATGCAGACCGGATGTGTTGACACTCTTGCAAATGATCGTGAAACGTGTTGAGAACATCGGTACATTTTTAACGTTGTCGCGGATTATCAACGCCCACTTGTTGCGTGTATGGCAGGCTGTTTAAGATATGCGCATGTACATTGTTCACATTAACCGATGTAAAGTAGAAAGTAACAATGTACACAATAAGAGTGCTTAGACAGTTTGTAAACGCACTTTTCCTTCAGATTTGTTTTAATATTAGAGAGCGGATAATTTTTATAAATATGCTGTATGTTTTGTGCATCAGTCGTGGTATGAACATATTTTTTAATGTATATGTTTCGTTATCTGAAACAAAAACATTGAATTGAACCACATATCCAACTGTTAATGAAAGTCTGTCTCTTTCGTAATATACAAGCAGACAGTTCGGATGAAGTCGATGGAATCATTATTTACAGGCAGCAACATAGATGCTGATTAACAGAAAAAAGAAATCTGATTCCGTGTACGCTTTTAACAATATTAATTTATCTGGACATTTTTGTCTTGTCATCTCGGTAACAAAACTTGCCTTTAGAATTGGACCAAACTGGCCAGCAAACAGACAACGTTACCACTTAGAAAGCAGAAGACAGCAACCATTCGTCAAGGATGTTATTTAGAATTGCACCACGATGCCATGTCCATGTACTTGAGTACAGTAACTACAGCTTGTGGGTCCTATCTGTAGGCCAGATATTACAAATGTACGTTGTGTTTGAGCTGTCTATAAAGCGGACGTACTTCCCGGAAAGTTTCAAGTTTAGCGTCAGTCAACTTTGACGACAATTTACTCTTCAAAACAACAAATCATTATTATGGTAGCGTCGGAATTGAAAAGAAAATAATTGTTTATTAATGACAGGTGACAACGAATCGAGCGATCTCTATTTGAGAAACATAGCACTAATATATATTTGGATAGTTATACATTTTCTGATCTCGAAATACAAGTTTACAGGAGGGAAATTTTGTCAATATGTACAAGATGCAATTATTTCTAAGTTCACAGTGGCTTTTCCGCAAAAGGCTATATATTGTATGCAAATTTGCTGGAATCAAAAATTATGAAATGAGACAACACATTGCAAGCTATGATACATTAAATTACATAAAGGTTTAATTAGATGTGACACATTCACAACATAGATATATATCCTCAACGCGAGTTATACCCACAATGCTACTGGTATACCTACTGAAAAGATCTGTATTTCTGTTGTATTGGAGAACAAATGGAGAAGACCTTGTATTGATACGTATATTGTTTCCTTGGGCAAGTAGAGCATTCGGTTTATTCTGTTGACATTGATATAATTGTCTCATAAGATATATACTCATGGTATGAATGGTTGTCACCCCCTAGGATCACGTATTTTGGGACATAAAAGATAAGAAATATGTTATCCTTCAACAATGTTTTATTTAATATATCTGAGAGTGACAACCATTATTACCATGAGTATATATAATAATAGTTTGCAAGGGAAAAACCAGATCCACCCCACCCCCAACCCCCATTTAAGTCAAATGGTCGCGTCCTTATGACATTCTTCAGCAGTTGTCGCAAATTAACAAGTTTACAGTTAAAGAGTTTTCAATGTGAAATAGACTGAATTTGTTTATTCTTGAAATAGCATAATGTTTATCATCAACACGAACAACGACTATTGAACCCATAGCTGTATATGCCGATGGGGAGGGGGTTGGAGTGGGGGTAACTGTGAAAAAACGCTTTAGACTAATTGGGCCTCACAGCTCCTAAATGGTGCCCGTCCGAATTTGCCCATCCGCCTGGTTTGCAGGTCCGAAGGTGCCTATCCGCCTATGCTGCCCGCCCGACGGTGGTGCCGGTGATCGTCCGAAGGTGCCCATCCGCCTGTGCTGCCCGCCCAAAGGTACCCGTCCGCCTATGATTGTACATATCAACTGCATCACGCCGAGGCAGAGATCCATCTAACCATTCATTCCCCCATCTAGTTCTTCAATATGGCCGAGTACTAAGCTCTATATTTCCACTCCATTCACCGGGAAGACTGCCTGATGCGTACTGACAGGGCTGGCAATCACGCCTGACCTTCGCACGGATCAACAGAGAGTTGATACCGTCAGTCAACGTTTAACGTATGTGTGGATGATCACTGGGACTATATTCGCGAAGACCGGATATAGAATAAAGTCAAGTGATAGAAAAGCATTGTGGCCTATAACTGGGTCGTGTTGTGTCATTAACGCAGCGGCACTGGCTGACGTCTTCTCGTCTGACGTCTGTTATCTCACGTCATCCCGCGAGAAGTGTAGATTACAACAATCTATACCCACTGTCATCGGAGGGGCTTGTCAATCGATGGAAATCTTCGCGAATCGTTCACCAATTGCTAGATTTAACTTCTTGACCCAGTTTGAGCTTTCGGTCACACGTAGCTTATGGTGTCAGCACTGAGCGAGGAGAAACCAACAAGATGAATAAAATCACTTGTTTAAACTGTCGGGTTTTTATATTTATTTTTGGCATAATTATGCACTAAAGGAAAAGAAAGGCTTCACATCAGTTGCCGGAATTCGCAATCGTTGTACATACATAACGCTTTTAGATCGACAAGATCGCACTGAAACCTGAAGCGATTTCAATACACATTAAACAGTTTCACATTATTAAAATTAGATTTGAATGCAAGTGAAGTCTGGAATAAGTTTCATCCGTTTATCCATCAGTATTCAAACAGGTCATAATGTTCTGCGGTAATTTTAAAAACAGATCCGCGATGGGGTATGGTAAATTTCGCGAATCCAAATTGGCATTTTCCGCGCTGTTCGTAAATTGCTAGGAAAAACTACCTTTTAGAAATCAAACTGCATAAACTGTTAAGGGAGTGAACTGTTTAAATTGGTATTCCTTTGAAGGAGAAAAAGAATAAAGTGAGATATCATTCATGAAACGTTATATGCATTCTGCGTCACACACGCCTGTTGTACATTTTTCTGCTCTTTTAGATAAGAAGCGTACTGAAGATGACGTTACCATGGTTACGTAGTTATTACTGAGCTGCGCTCGGGCTGTCATTGCTTGCACGTGCAAAACATGACAATCGTGACGATTAACGCTCAATTTGATCACATGACAATCATAAATATGGTTGCGCCCAGGTACGTCACGTCTGGCTTCAACACATTCTGTGAAGGCTACCGCTGACTAGACTAACAATAATTAGTCTATGAAATGTTTTAAATTATTTTATTATATTTAATTTTTATTCCTTCAAGAGTCCTGCTCCTACAATGCTAGCTCTTGATTTATAGACTGGCTAAAGGCTTTTAAAATAAATTTAATAATTAATAAAAAAAAAAAAAAACAATAATTCCACAGTCATGGAGCAGGACTAACCGCAGACCTTTACGATCAAATCGTTCACGATAAATTCGCGCACGATCTGATCGCAAACGATTGAATCGTTGGTCCACCGCGCACATAAACGACGAACGATTTGATCGTTCACTAGTTTAGTCACATGACTGAATTACAATAAATCACGTGATATTTTTCACCCCATGTGATAAAATCTCGGCCCGTTGAAAAAATCGCAAACGATTGAATCGTTGGTTGACCGCAGACCTTTGCGATTGAAACGGATCGGGCGAAAATATCAATCGTGCGTGATCAAATCGGCCGTTTTGTTCACCGCAGACCTTAACGATTCGTTTGGAATTCGTAAAGGTCTGCGGTGGACTTTAGTTAGACTGCAGATGTGAAAGTCACATGTCACACGCGTTGGACATATGACGAGCTTCGCTCCTTATAACGTGCTGTAAATAACTTATTAATCGTTTTTGTAATCGTTGAGTTTAATCCAAATCGTTGAGTTTAAGCTAGGATTCCATTAATGCGTTTTTTCATGCGGCTGCGGTTGCGGCTGCGAATTGAGTGATTCCATTAATGCAGTTTCTCACGCGTCTTCTCACGCGTCTTCTCAAGTTCAGAGGATCTTATAAGGTTCGTAGAAAATAATTATTATGAAGAAACTATGCATAGAATTTAAATTACCTTTCCATCAAAATAAACCCTAACTAGCATATTATGACATGATTGTATGAACACGAAATAATTAGAGGCAGTAGGAAGGAAGAAACATCAGTTTGTAAAGAACCTCGTTAGAGTTACATGAATTCTATTAAACCTGAAGCAAGAATAAGCATCACATTCTTAGTGCAGGTTCGTGGAAGAAAGGTGAAATCATCATTCATGGCCTGTCTGTTGTCAATGAGACTTTGAAATGATTAATTAGATTAATGACAAAAATACAGGTTGCAAATAATGTATTCGGGGAGTCACCCTTTGTTTTCTACGACTTGTCGCGCGGTCCCAACCGCACGAATCGCTCCCTTGACCAATTGAAACTTACCGTGTAAAGGACTCCCCACACTGAAGCAGCGCGTCGGCAGCAAAAAATCGCTCCTGTTGATTTATGATAAACACCCCACACTGAAGCAGCGCGTCAGCGTCAAATTTTTGGAATCGCGAAAAAAAATGTTTTTGCTGCTTGACGCGCCGACGCCCCGGTGAATCCCCTATTTATGATGATTTATTCCATCAAAAACACATGGTAGAATTAACAATCAGGCTGTTTCAATCGACAATTCAACAATACCGAAAAAAATGTCAATGAAGAACACTTCGAACTTAAAATACAAAAGCATCGTTGTCTTTGTGACATAGATATACTAAACATTAAAAGGGAAAAACACCTATCAAATATATAACATTTGAATGTTAGTTACTTTTTGATTATTTTGAACAGGTACTGGCGAAAAAGGGTATTTACGTGTCCACCTAATGTCCTCGGATCCTAGCCCCTTCCCACTTTGGCTTTCTACCCCCCCCCCCTCCCACCCCCCACTTCAGTGCATTTATACATGCATTAACTAATGCATATACATATAATTATATGCAGGGTGACGGAACAACGCTTTCGTTTTATTTGTTTTGGTTAGTAAATTTCTAAGGTAACTTTTAGCATCAGAAACATTTGACTTTGTTTGAGAAGAATGAAATAATTCTGAAATTCTACAATAATTGTGGTCATCTTTGGTCTGAGCTCAGAGTGACAAGGACAGTTTATAACTGTGACTGTACAATAGAACACATAATAACAACAGATAGACGTTACTGACAAAGGATTGGCGCATTATATCGACATTGTGATTTATTCTATTGTCAAAGTTCTGTGGTAATATGTAGAACAACCCAAAGTTCTACAGTGTTCTACAGTGCTCATCAAGATAATTAGGTATAGTTGAAAAAATTAAGATACATGTACGTGTATAGATTTGTCATTATGTTCGTTGAAAATGTATGCGTTGGATATAGCCTTTTTTCCTTATAGGTCAGTTATTCCCCTAAACATATCTGAAAACAATGCATTTCAGGTATTATCTACTGAATTTGACGCGCTGGGGTGAATTTGGCGCGTTTTGAGGCCTTTAGAGGTCGCAACCGCGTTAATGGAATCACTCAATGGATTTATAATTATTCCAATCAAACGACCACGACCATAGCCACAGTCACATTAATGAAATCTTAGCCCTATTCTCATAGATTCATCCAGCTGGCACCGCATTATCCTGCCGAGCACGTGTTCAGACGAGGTCAACCAAATGGTTCTTGCCCCAAATGGTTCCCTGGGGCGGATCCAGGATTTCGCCAAAGTGGCAGGGGCGGCCGAGCTGCATTGGACGGAGTCAGTCGCCGAGAGCGCCACAAGTACAAAGCGCCAGGAGTTGGTCGCCCCCCCCCCCCATTTTTTACAAAGAGTTCCCTGTTGGTTTTAACAAGGCAGAAGTGAACATCGTGGGCAAGAATTTCACAAGAAACAAATGTTCACATCCTAATCTCTTTAAATTTGGGAACATATTCGCTACATCATCACCTGACGTTGATGAGTGCCTCCTGAATTGAAGGCATTTCACACCTAACTTGATAAATACGTTCTATAAAACGCTGGGTGGTGAATATGACCGTGTTGCCATCTTCCTACGTAAACAGTCTTTAACGATGCAAGGCTGCCCTGCTTCCGGGTTTCAGCGAGGACATGGCTTCTTACCGCTAAACATCTGTGTGATAAGTCTTTCAACACAGACAGGCAATCCAAGTGTCTTGAACGTACAAACACAAAACAACGCATAATTTGAATTTTACCCCTAAGGTCATCAAAACACTGCAGGGGTGACGCCAGCCTTACAACCGCCCCCCCCCCCCCTCCCCGTTTGGGAAAAATATAGCAATTCGTCGGGGAAAAGTTCGGAGATAATGTGTGTGTTTTTTATAGTGTCATTTGAACATTTGTTTTTGTCTGGGATTTCAGACTCCTTGTCGGGGACCACAGCCCCCACGTCGGGGAATTCCTGGCGCTACCCCTGATAGACTTTAACATTTCGTGATAAAAAAAAATAAACAAATTTTACACCGTTCCATGTAGTTTTTTGCATGTCAATGGGACAATTGTACATTTGTCAATAATAATTAGTTTTCAATAATGAATAGCACGCACACGCGTGTTGCAGAATTTCATTCAAATATTAACCTCATTTTTTTAATGTGTATGGTTCTTCAAAGGTTATTAATTACATTTGTTTTAATGATAGTTTCATATTGCTCCAATTGGTTACAGTGACATTAAAATGTTATCAGTGTCCGAGAAGAGAAGCTGAGAGAGCAGGACTGGCCTGGTTATTGATCAGAAGGTTGTTTATGACACGGGGTAATGTTATCTATGATAGCTGCTCATTACAAGCGGCCGTAAAGTACTACGCCAGATGGACATGGCACTGTTCATACCACAGCGTTTTGATAACGTCCCGTCCGCCGAACTTTAACTACCATTAGCACTGTACATGTGTTGCGGTATCCATACAATTCTTCTTCTATCGATATAAACGTTTTTATGTCGGTAGAAATGTGTTTTTTCTCAGTACAAATGATCTTATGTCGAACTTTTGATCTTTTATCGACACAACTGTTCTTATGTCGATACAAGTGTTCTTACGTCAATGTAATTGTTCTTATGTCGATACAAATATCTTTACATCCACAGAATTGTTCTTATGTCCATGCGAATGTTGTTATGTCGACACAATTGTTCTTATGTCAACACAAATGTTCTCAGATTGATGTCCATACAATTGTATTTATATCGACACAAATGTCCGTATATCAATATAAGTTTACTTGAAGATCTTGAACCATTGAACAGAAAATAAATAAATTGCATAAAGACAGGAATTTGACACAATTTATGAAATTAACATTAATAGATGTTCACATTCCTACTTGTGTGTCGACATGTTAAAGTTGGATACATGCTCCCTATCGCTAAACTAGGTGCAGTACTAGTGGCCTCGAGCTCTGTGTAAACAAAATAATATAGATTGTAAATCGCACATTGTCAAAGTGTATGCCTAATGAAATAACGCCGTGGCAGATGCAGACTGATGTATTTTCTAGTTTTAAAAAGCCAGTCTCATTCCGAACCTTTCCGAAGAGTTTACCGAAGAATGTTCCGTTGAGTTGCGAATGCGTTCTGAATATGAGCCGAATGCATTTAATTGCAAGTGTAACGTTCTCGAACGTTTACGAATATTTTCAAGATTTTGTTGGAAAGTTGAATGCATTCTTTATTCATATATCTCAACGGGGTGTCAGAAAATAGATACGGGCATTCAAGAGGCTGCTCAACCGACAAATATGCTGTATCTGTTGTGCATTATTCGTGGAACGTACATATTGTATGTACATTTATCGTTCCAAAGGTTGTTTTTTGAAAAGAAAACATTGAGTTTGACCACATGTCCAACTAAAATATTTCAAGAAAAGGGGATTATCTTATTGAATCCAATCAGCAACTGTAAGAAGACGTGAAAAGAATTTGCCATTATCTCCCGGGGAGGTACATCTGCACCGTGCTCCACATACCTCTACCTCTGATCTTTGTTTCTCAGCTAAAAGACACCAACACCTCGGTCTTATCACGCAACAAGGGTGTGGGCTACTGCGGTGCTCTGTAACCGGGTTATTTTAATCCACGCCAATTAACAGATACACTTTCTGCAGTTTTCCGTGTGCTTGCATACAAAAAACGCTTCACCCTAGACAAGGCAGCTCATCGCCTTCGGTGTCTGTATTGACATTAAAAACAACCCACCACCAAGCTGTTTCACTCTGTCTTGCTCTTTTATTTAACCTCATGTTCACGCATGTGTAACATATACTCCTCAGTTTAAGTTAGGCACCATCCGTATTTTCTCACATACATGACTGTTCAACATATGTTTGCATTAAAGTTGTGCATATTAATGAATGCCCCTTGTAAAAGATTCATCCGACAGTAGATGGCCAAGAATCATAATTCTTGAAAATCGTTAGGTTTTATTCTGATTTTGCCACATATATATGTCAAAACGATGATAATAATACAACTGTCCGCAACTCCGTAAGGTTTTAAAATATAATGTTGCAGTCTCTTTCGGCATTCATTTCAAGGGACAGATAAGTATAAGATCATGACATCTCCTTACATGAGGTGTCTCCGACTGTCTGCGTCAGTTGCACATGCCTAAGTGTGCACTTGTTAGCAGATTTTTTATCTAAAGTATTCAATGGGAGTTGCCAGCAGGTTGAAGGTAAGACAACTCCTGTATCAGCTGTGGGTCATTATGCTTGGCATGTTTACCTCCATCGTCTGATGTTCATTTCGTAACGATCTCCAATCTCTTCTCCAGGGTGGATATCTCAACTGATCGGCTTTAGATATGTATGATCCTAATTTACCAGTAGGTGAAGTGAGTCCGGCGTGTTGAGTCTGTCTGTTAAGTCGGCTCATCCTCTTTCTTCTGCCACCTGTGTCGTGTAGTCACGTTTAAAATACACCAACTATTGCACAGAAATATGCCAGGTATGTGTGGTTCCCATGCACCCGACACCAGATCAGAAAAGGTATGAATAAAGAACAACCCTGTGGCCTGGTACAAAAACGTGTATGAATATGTAATTCTTGAAATCCGTTAAACACATTCAAATGTCATATCGTAATTCGTGAAATTCGTGACTCTGTCTGGTTTAGGAAGGTAAATGATGATGTTCTTGACTTGATCATCTCACTAACTAAATATATTATGTCTACATTTGTAAATATATGAAATCAATTAGTTTAAAAATAATGCGCTAAATATGTTTCACACCCTCTCTCTCTCTTTCTCTCTCTCTCTCTATCTCTCTCTCTCTGTTAGTATGTGCTGTTTTTGTCATTTAAACACGGTGAGTGGAATTCACCCTACCCTGGAGACATCTCCATAATGTAGCAGAGAATATGTCAATGAAATATGTAAATTTTGAAAAACACGGCCTGATCCCAAGACTACCGGATGAAAACAGCAAGTGTTGCAGATGCAGAGCATGAATGAAACATATATTCGTATGGATACACACATGGCAATACAGTTTCGCTGCTACGTGCATATTCGTATGTGAATAACCTCAAAGCGAAACTTGTAAATTCTAATGGTTTTGATCTGTTGATGAAAATGCCAAACCCAAGACCATACCTTTGCAAGATACCAAGGTACCCTGTCTTTAAACTGTTTCCTGATTGACTTTGGGCGCTGACAGTTGTGAAATTTCACACGGCCCCCAAAAAACAATTCATTTAAGGTAAAGGTGAATTGGAAAAAATATGATCGCTGAAGTAAAGGAACCATGTTCTCCTTGAAACTAATTGGTTTGTTGACGTTTACGTGCTGCTTGTGCCAAACGCATCCTTCGTGTGTCTCAAATTGCACTTGTAATTGCACATGCACCCCGGCAGCTGCACACACAGGTATTTGATACACTCTCACCTGCCAAATTGTGTCTACCTGTCTGTTTACCTGCCAGACACCATGAAGACACGTCCTTGTGTGTCAAATTCAGCTCTGATTCGTGTAAACCCACGTCCCTGCACTGTTACATCACAGCACGTGTCCATCTTTGTTCAATTGCGATACGGACTAAAACAATGAAACTTTAACTTTTCTTTCAACAGAACACGAAATTATTAATAATAACCATGCTAGTTGAGGAGTACTTTGTATTGTATGTAAATAAATCACATTTGAGATCAGAATAGTCAGAATACCTATATTATGCACGCCATGAAGTTTCCAGCTTCTATGGACACAAGCGTATCCTGAGCGTTTTAGTCAGAATCGGGGGAGGGGGATAATCTCCTGCCCCTCTGACCCCCCCCTCTCCATCCTCCGGCCAGGCTAATACCCGAGGTATCCTAAACCAATAACAGATAGCGTTATTCCATTATTACTAGCAATGTTTCTACTCCTTGTCAGCGTTTTACAGGTGAAAGTTCTCTTTTGTTGGTTAGGGTTGCCATTAATATATACATTATTATGTAGATACCAAACTGTTACAGTAAGCTCATTCCATTGAATACAAATTTTCCCAATTACGCCTTCTGTTGGTACGCCCTTCGGTTGAGGCGGAGATAACGGCGCAATATCACGTCAGCTTTCCTGGTCACAGACGTCTTACAACAAACCTATTTTCCACGTTTTTAGGACTTCCTGAAGGTTACCTAACTGGAATTTCAGCTATCTAATTGAAGAACACACACGTAGGTAGTTGGGGCAAAAGGGAATTCTTTCCGCCAACCACGTGACCTGATATGTCCATGTCATGTGTCTGCGTGCATGCGAACCGGAAGTCAGGCATGTAAAACATTCTTTGCCTCTGTAATACATCCCTTAAAGTCATGACATGCGCTGAAGCAGGAACTACAAGAAAGACGCATGTATTTTGAATTGGACCCTTGAACTGTCAAAACAGATAAATGCTTCTGCCAGGATGATCAGTGCAGTCACAGAACTGAAGAAATCAAGGAACACACTGTATTGTTTGGTGTGTCAGCATTCTTATAATTGAGGTATAAAGAGTAACTTAACCCTCAAGTGAGGTGAGTTGACCTTGTGCAACGCAGGGAGGTCACGAACTTGCGAAGTTAAGCAACGTCGAGTCCAGAGAGTAGTTGAATGGGTGATCGGCTGGTGTTGAAAGCTTCCAGGCCTTCAAGGCCTCGCATTGAGACGCTGGCAATGTCAGTGGTGTCACCTTGGGCAAGTGGCTTCACTCGTAAATTGCCTCAGTCAGCCCAGCTGAAACTGGATACTAGACCTTCATCATGGAGTGTTGTTAACCTTCTTGCGCCTGGTGTGGTATATCCGTGTTCTTACCATTATAAGTGCTGAGAATATGTGAAGAGCTATACTCCGGGAACATTACTTCAACGTTTTGCTTTTCAGTCCATCGCGCAATGCGCTAAAGTGGGCACTACGTGTCGTATCAAAATTGCTCCTCGTTTTTGTCGTTGTTTTGACAGCATCACTGGCCATTAACGCATTGGATCTAATTTCCCAGCGATTTAAGATAAAGTTAATAGACAATTACATTTTTACTCTATCCAGAAACATAATTTCTTCATTGTCACATGTTCAATATTACGAATATTATAGATAAAGAATTCATTGCCTTCTTCTTTCGTAATATGTATATTATACTCTTTCATATATTTTATATGAAAAATACCACATGAGATTTAGTTCGGATGATATACCATTTTTATTTGCTCGATATGCATATTTCGTCAATACGAACTCATTAAGAGCGTCTAATTATCCTTGCAGAAGAACAAACATATCTACACAAGAATTCAATGTTATCAATAAATTTACAATGGCAATAATTAGCGTCAACAGTCAAGGTCGATATACATATATCGACACTTCAGTTTAAAAGCTTCATGAAGACATTATTACCGTCGGCTTCCCGTCAGTTTGTAAAGTGAACGTATAGAACGCACTGGAGCTGGTCATGTGATCATTAGTTTCAAAACAACAGGGTTTAGCTCTGACAGAAGGGATTTCCAACAGATGAGTCTTCCAGACATCCCACTGCCGTTAGAAACGTGATTTGATTCCAAATAACTCTTTTCTTTTAAAGCATGTATTGTGGCTTACTGAACTTGTGGACTTGTTTGCCAACTTATTAACATACGCATGAATGGCCACTTCTCGTTATGTTGACTGTCATCTTCAAAATCCACCATTAAAAATCGCTTGTTACACCATACTGCTATGTACTTCAAAGAAAATCGAGGGAGTCGTGGATTAATCTGCATCCAGCTGACCATTGACCACGCACATCCCATTTCAAAGGCTACAATGTACATGACAATGTGTTTTCCACAGTCACAGAATGCTGTCGCCAGAGTATAGCTAAAATGCACTTCTCAACCAGGCCGACTGGCACAAGAAGTCACATTGTCTAAGGGCGGCACTAGAATCGAACTCGCAATTTGACCATCGTCCAGTCACGAGTCCAACCCACATTGTTCACGGCTCAGTCAGTGAACATTTATAAAATAAGGGAGCGGTCATTTGATTGTTTTGTTTTGTTTTGTTGTTGTTGTTTTGTTGGGTTGTTTTTTGTTTTAGTCTTGTTTTCTGGGTTTTTGTCTTTTTGGGGATTTGTTTGGGTGAGGAAGGGAGGACTTTTGACTTTTCTCTTGCAAACTAATTTTATCTCATGGCATGAAACGATCTATTTTGTTCTTAGATAACTGCCGACTAGGGATGCGCTTGATTTTAATGTAAATACAGGAATATATAATATATACTGACGTCCAAAAGAAAGTATACTAAATGATTTCAATTATTTCCCCTTACGTCTTTATGCCATAGTTGATCAAAAGGATGCTTGGATTTCGGTGAG
>JAUELE010205446.1:0-12477 GCA_031471655.1 Diodora aspera | reverse complement strand
TGACCCCATCTGTCTTTCATTGTCAGCTGAATTAAAACTTAGTCTATAAAAGTATATGTAAAATCTACACCGATTGCTTATTTTTGCTCTTGGAAATCCACACTTTTACAGATGGTGCATTTTCAATGGAGTTCAGTATATATATGATTGATCTATATTTCAGCTGCCCTACTACATTGATGGAGACATTAAGATCACACAGAGCAATGCAATCCTCCGCTACATTGCAAGAAAACACAAGCTATGTAAGTCCAATGTTTCAAATGTAATTTTCTTGAAATGCAATGCAAGTTGCAACTTGAGATTTCAGATTTCAAAATGATTGATTATGTAATAAATTCAGTTGGTGCAATGGTACACAGTTTATTATACTGTAGTACAACTGTAAAGTTAATTAATGTTGAATTTTGAATAAGAAAAAAAGGTAATTGATAAGTGGGTGTAACACAGTCAATAGAACATCTACTTTCGAATCCGAGGGTCCAGGGTTCGAATCTCGCCGTTGTGAGCGCGGCATCTTCTGTGGTAGCCATTCTTACTATTAGCAGTGCTGATCTGATGCGCTGTCTTATCATGACATCACTCTTGGTTCATCAATACCAGCTCAAATCATCCAGCACCCCACTGTTGAGATTAGCCATTCTTAATATTAGCAGTGCTGATCTGGTGCGCTGGCTTGTCATGACATCACTCTTGGTTCATCAATACCAGTTCACAGGTTTCACCACATCAAATCATCCAGCTCCCGACTAGTCATGTCTGAGATAAGCATTGCTGGAAAGGACACTTAAACTATCCAGTACGGACAGGTACCCAAGTGCATAAGTGGATCTAATAGGGGGGTGCACCCCACCCTACTCCCTTTTCAGCAAAGTTTTATATAAAAATGCATTAATCAGTGAACATTTTCAGTCTGCACAGTCTCCTTCCCCACATGATTGGACGCCAGCTTTCGCTGTAGAAGCTTCACTGATTGGTCAAACCACTCGCCTCGAAAAGATCTTCGTGAATAGGAGTGAGTCCAGGGTATTTGACGGATGGAGACAGGAGTTAATTATGCCCTGGATTTCGAGGATGCAGGCAGGCTGCCTCTGATTCCTTTTATAATAAGAAAATATGTTGTTTTTCTAATGTGTGAACTTTGTGTTACAGTGGGAGAAACAGAAGCGGAGAGAGTGAATGTGGATGTTATGCTTGAACAGGCAATGGACTATCGAAATGGCATTGTACAGCTGGTCTACAACCCCAACTATGTATGTATTTTTTTATAATCATTATTGAATTTAGAGATAGCAAATATGGGTTTTCATTAATAACCGATTAATAACTTGTGGCTTTGCATTATATTTTGTAGATGTGCCTTTTACATCATTTTTATATCTATGTGGTCATTTGCATAATTTATGCACGTTTCTAATCATTGGACTTTGTTTTTGTTCCGCAGATAGCACCTTCACTAATTGTTAAAATCTTATGGAACTTTATACAAGCGATGAGTACGAGGTGTAGATGTTCCTTTTGCATCATTTGCATATCTATGTGGTCGTTTGCATAATTTATGTACGTTTCGAATCATTGGATTTTGTTTTTGTTCTGCACATAGCGCCTTCACTAGTGGTCAGAATCTTATGAAACTTTACACATGCTATTTGTATCATTTGTAGGAGGTGTAGATGTGCCTTTTGCATAGTTTTGTTTTTGTTCCACCGATAACACCATCATTAATTGTCTGAATCTGAAGAAACTTAATGCCAGTGATCTGTAAGAGGTGTAGATGTGCCATAATTTGCATCATTTGCATATATATCTATGTGAGCATCTGCATAAAGCCCTGGATGTGTCACAAAGGCTAGTTGCCTACTAATCGATTCATTAGCATTATAGTGTACACCTTGTAGCAACAGTATCGACAAGTTTGTTAGGATTGAGAAACCTTACGACTATTAATTTGACGTGATTTCAAGCAGGCGAGATAAAACATAGACATATCATAAAAGCATGTAAAATTTAAACCAGAGAGTCCCTTATCCTTCCAGTTATAGCCATTCCAGGGCACGACTCTTTTCAAACACAATTGCGAACATTTATTATGGCTTGAATGTGCTGATTTGGGGCCTGTAATTGAAAGCGAAAAATCGGGACAATGTAATGATTATGTCCAATCCGAGCTTGATATTCGATCACGTGCTTGTAAAGTGGCAGCACGACAGCTGCTTTATGTACAGAAGACGAATAGCTACCGGTACTTTCGAAATGGCTCGACAATAAAATGAAAATTTCTTTGGTGGAGGGGGACAAACGCGAAAAATACGTTCATGAAAGGTTGTTCGAAATTCAGAGTAGATATGTCGAATAGAAGTCATAATGAATGCCTTGCATACTTAACTAAGAAATGATCAGAAATTGAGAAATACATAATTTATAGAGTATCATAAATTTAATTTGTTGTACATGGCAATTTAAGATTGATAAATTGTCTGGCAAGCGAAACACAATATAGACAAGTGACTCTTCAGAGGTCACTTTGATTTTGAAAACAATTACCCACTGTGTATGAACGAGTAAGCTTACTGACATAGGCGGCCTGGTGCATAATACAAGAAATAAATAAATAAACACAAGTATATACATGTCATAAATACACAAATATATATACAGTTATATACTATCTTACATTATTTGAGTGTTTGTATGATAGTTTTACAAAATGTTGCTAATTTCTTTAAATGAGTAATATTGTGGCTCTGGAATAATTTCCTCAAAGATAAGACTGAATTGTTTAAAAATCACTCTGGGACGTATATTTTACGCTGTTGCTTGAAATTAAATCACATTTCAAAATATAATGATATTCGTCACCTACATCTTGACAGTTACATATTTGACATATTCTTTAAAGGTATAGAATTCCAATGTCCACATTCAACACGTAAACGATTACAACTGGTTCTTATATAAAGTCAACTAATATACAATGATTTAGGCAAGAGAATTTTTGAATTGTCGACACCAAAATTCCATTTTTGTAAATACTGGTCTTCAAGACACAATCTAACTTTGCTTTGAGCCATTGTACTGCTGTAGCTAGATATTGTTATTACCCGTTTGAGTGAGAATTTGTTGAATGAAAGAATTATTGTTGAAATGTCGGCGCATGTGTAATTGAACAAGTGAGTAATTGATATTCCCTGCAGTACCATTTCATTGATGATGACATAAACTATAAAATTATGAAATGAACGTATAAATACGAATTTACGCATACTCGATAGGATTTAAAATTAAAACCTGTCGTACTGTGGTATGGTAGTCATTTTTTTGCATACATACATGTGTACGACTCTTGTCTGGAGCACTGCATGTTTACGAAAATACATAATGGGCGAATTTCGCTAAACTAATTTTATTTCTGGATAACTTTAGGCAGCAAAATAAGGAAAATAATTAGGAAATTTAGCAAAATAAAATAATTACAATTGTTTTCTTAAATCTACTGAACAATCATATCATTAAATCGAACCCCTGTGATTATGACACCCCCCCCTCCCCCCTCCGCCCACACACACACACAAAATGCGAACTTTGTGAAAATTGTTTTCAAAACAAGGTACATATAAAGGCAGGGTTTTAATTTCATATATTATGACTTTTTCTTCAGGATGATTTGAAAGCAAAGTTCTATGAGGGTCTACCAAGTAAGCTGAAGGTTTTCGAGACATTTCTGGGAGATAAAGATTTCTTTGCTGGCAAAAATGTGAGTATCATTTTGACACCTGTCAGATCTAAGTTTTTCTTCGCAATATTTTCTGTAATTGACATGGGGTTGGCAGGGGAACTAGACCATTGACAATCTTCTAGCAGTTGTTTGCCCATCACTGGCAACTGGACTCTCACCTTCACCCAATGCAACAAATGGAGACTTGCCGATGATATTGATGAAACATTGCAGAATTCTGTGGAAGACAAATATAAGCTTTTGATATATATAGTACTGGGCTGTGGGGCATGAGAGAGTGCAGAGGTAAGCACGTTTAAGCAGTAATATGTGAGACGTAAGCTTGTGGGTTCAAATCCCGCAGGTGCAGCCGTCTTTGTAAGCTAAGAGATACCGCCACCGATGTAACATAAATGACACTTTGGTAATATGGCTGAAAGATTGCTGAAAGCTGCGAGAAATCTAAGTGACTTACTCGCTACTACTCCTTCTCTGTTGGGTGGCGCAGTGGTCAGTGCGTCGGCCAAGCAATCTCTCAGCCTTGGCGGTTGTGGTTCAAGTCCGGACGCCCCGGGCACCTCTTGTTCAGACTAGAGAGACAGAAGCCCTGACACCGACATTATGTTGGTGAGACTGTGGTGATGTGGCTAAATTATTGCCAAAAACCACGTAAAAACCGAAGTCACTCACTCCTTCACTGTGCCTCTTGCATTTTTCTCGGGCTTCGACCTACTATCTTATCTGTATTTCAGTAAAAAGTATCACATCTTTTTCATTCACCAGTAACCCTGTGGGGTTCCCGGGGGTGTCGCTCTAACACTAGGCAAAATAGGACCCCAGTATCCTCATGCTTGACACAAGAGCCGTCTTAAAATGAAGATATTTTGCTTTCACTTTCTTATTATCAATCCTGTGGGTGTCCCTCTTGCACATCACATTGCAGTATGGGTGAACTATTGCCCCCTGTAATGTAAAAGTCCATTTTAACTCAACTCATTCACCAGTAACCTTACTTATCTTCTCCCAGGTGACTGTCTGTGACTTCCCCTGGTACGAGCTGTTGAACCAGACACGCCTCCTGAAGGAAGACACTCTCAAGGACTTCCCCAAACTTACAGCTTTTCTTGCAAGGTTTGAGGCTCTCCCAGCCATAAAAGAATACATGAGCTCTGACAGATTCATGGAACGACCAATCAACAACAAGGCTGCAAAATTCAGATAGACTCTTGATACAAATTGAGTGTGTATGAGAATTATCGTTTTTGTAATATTTGCCAAGTTTTAATAGACTATTAATTTTACTGTCAAAGCTTGAAGACATTTAAAAACATTTCCTGAAGCGATGCGCCTGTTGTTTATGTATTGCTGTCATTTTTTTAATTTCATTTTGATGTAGGTATAATGATACAGCACTAAATGTGTGTACACATGTTGCATTACATAAAATAGGTAATTTTGAAAACATTCCTGGAGTTATCTCCCTTTTGTTAGACTGTCAATAATCACAGTACTTGTGATATGGGAAGCATTTGTGTTTTATCCTTTGGCTAGATATTATTTTGTGTTATTGGGTACATTGATGAAAACTGTGTGAAGTCCAAAATCACTCATTCACTTATTTTGTGTTCTAAGGGATCATGTTGTTAGATTTGCATCTACCAAATAGTGTTTGGGTAGGGTAATTCATGTCAAATCATCAGAATTTACTGGATTTTGTAACCCACTGAACCAAATGAAGCTAATCTTTACATAATGTGTAAACACCATTGACAATAACATACATACAACATTTCAGATCAAATTCTCATACGGTTAGTGATTTACGGCTAATTAAAGATCACTGCATTTATGGGCATGGCTCCTCCCAATTTTTTCTTGCAACAGGATAGCCTGACTTCAAGTGCAATAAAACATAATGCTGTACAAAATTTGACTCTACAGTGGGGTACACTATACCTTATTAGATAGTGAAGAATCTGAAAATCACACTTACAATATCATAGAGACAAAGGAAGCACATGATTTGGGCCATTGAAAATGTTACTTGGAATATGCCAATAGCGTTAAATATGCTAAAATAAGATTTAATCACTCTAGATGTGGTAGATTGTTTTCTTTTAATAAGACTGTCTTGGTTGAAAATCCGTAAAAAGTTGTACCACTCATAAATATATCGGAGAAGATTCTGGTCAAACTGTTCCATAACAATTTAGGTGTATTAATCAGATCATTACTGAGGAAGAGCCCAGATAGCACATCTTGGTCGGTCCAACATCAGCTCTGTCAGTGATCCAACACTGGCAGCCAACAGTGGACCAACAGAGATTTGAACGGCAGGCTTTTGTCGACCCAACGGCTCTTTCAGCGGTCCTACTTTAGGAGCCGACAGTGGACCAACAGAGGTTTGAACGGCAAGCTTCTGTCGACCCAACGGCTCTGTCAGTGGTCCTACATTAGGAGCCGACAGTGGACCAACAGAGGTTTGAACGGCAAGCTTCTGTCGACCTAATGGCGGCAAACCACCTTAGCTGCATGTACCAGGTATATTCATAAAAACATGAACGTTTTGTGTTTTGTGAAAGATAAACAGCAAAGTATCCTCCAAAGGAGAAACAACTGTTTAGAATACAGTAATGACAATAAAACTACATAGGATAGATATTGACCAACATATACGTCCTGAAGAACAGTTTACTAATTGTTTATTTTTCTGAGGGAGAAACACAGATGCTCTGTTTTCTGTGGTCTCAAATCACCTGACTAGGGACTACATCGGTGTGAGAAGTGGAATTATTGAGATAAATCCAAACTTTTAAGTCATTGTTTTGTTCATTCACACTTTATATCTAGCACCAACTGAGTTGCTGTTTTTTCACAAGTTATTAGCTTGTGATTATCTACATTTGATAGTTCTTTGGTCTCATCACAGAACTATGGTGGCTGATTCGGGCCATCGAGTTTGCGCAATATCGTACCTTATTTCAGCGCAAGCTAGAAATTTTTTACTGATTTACTAATTGTGGGAAAAAAGACTGTGTGGGTACAGGACCTCACTGTGAGTTGCCTAATTTAGAAAAAATACTTTGGGCACAGGGCTTCGCTGTGAATTGCCTAATTTAAAAAAATTAAGATCAGATCAAACCTATGAGTGGAAGAAACCTAAGACACTTTTGTGAACGAAATCAAGTGTTTGTTCCATCACACAAACCGGAAAGAGTTCCTGTGTCATTTTCCGACAGTAAGGGTAGATAACTTCAACAAGAACGCCAAGGAAGTAGCCTAGAGATTAAATTTCTATCATTTCCAGGCCTAACAACTTCAAAGGCACTTTGTATTCTGCAGGACAAATTGCCACACATAATTGACACACATCATTCCACGTCATAAAATGTCAACAGTAATTTATATGTGCACGGGACCTTGCGGTTAACTCAAAAGCAAGGTTATCATCTATCAACTCGGCACAGCACTGATTCAGCTACTGACAATAATCATCAAAAGTGTTCATGCCATCAAGGAGTTTACATTGTACTGTAAGAGCTCGAGATAATTTTTGAGCTATTGGGTGACATGGTCAGAACTTTGACAGATAACCAAGGCAAGATGACAGTGTAAAGTTCTAATCTATCGCCATCCTTGATGAGTTCAACAACAGAATCTGGCCTTTTGGCATATGGCTAGGTGACTGGAATGGCCAGATGATGAAAAGTTGGACCAACTGTTAGAATGTATGAGAGGTGATGCAATCAAGTACGTCTGCATGCTTCCTCGAGCTGTATGTGAAAAGGGTTCAGATCTTGTTCAACAGAGGGCCGCTTTGGATGGAAAGACACTCCATCAGCTAGAAACAGGTTGGCCGAAATGCGCCAAATGTCTGAATCTTATGAAGAATTTGCCGAAGAGATACTCAAACTCACATTTTGAGCATATCCTCGAGCTAAGCTTAGACTCCCAAGAGCAGCTAGCAGCTGAAACCTTCCTAAAAGGCTATAAAAATACAAGAGTTGGCTATGAGGCTGTAAATCGCCAAACCCAAACCCTTAGTATGGCACTCGATCATGTTGTACATCTGGAACACAACTACAAGACCGCTCTTCATAGGGACCGTGATACAGTCAACCATTTTCGATCTCGGAGGGTTAGTTTTGCCAAGTGCTGGATAAGAAAAATCAGGATGAAGATGTACCATCAGCTCGCAGACAGAAATTCATGGCAAATAGTAAACGCAATGCTTTTACTTTAGAATTATGGAAGTATGCAATGCAGAGGAAGATAAACAGATGAAAGTGCATGAAGGCATAGTCGTTGAGGTAGACCAGAGGCTCTCGGTGACAGCCAATATCGCATAACACATAATTGTAATTTATTCATACAAAGTATATTGAAACTATTAATATCTTGTTTGAAAATATATTTATCATCTTGCATAAATACCACACATGAACATCCCGAATTTTCACCCACAAAGCTTCAAAATGCCAAAAACATTCTAACATTCTGTTAGAGGCAAAAACTACAGTCTAGCCTTACAACACTAGATTATTCCAATAAGAGAAGGTATGACACTCAGCAGGGACAAGTCGTTGCATGCAAATGGACTGGAAATTTGAAATAGAATATTCGATTTATTCATGTGCATGTATTATAGTTCAAGTTCAAGTCTTTATTGCATAAAGGCCACCGGCCCATATACAGTTACAACAAAAACATGTATGTGCATGTCCAACAAGGTAGGTAATTCAGTGGAGATTCGGTGCAATATGCTGCATCGACATCATAAAGGGCAAAACATGGCATAACACCCAAAAATTGACATGCAACGTGATACCACATTTCACCAAGTCAACCACCCACAACAGACAGTACCGTAACCACATGTATAAGTTTGCATGACATAGGCTGTGTTCAAATCATTATACTGTATATTTGTACCGCGCAGTATCCATTCACCATGTTGATGCTCAAAGCGCTACAGTCACATTTTGTAACATTTACAGAAAAGATAGGCTTTTAAGTTTGTTTTAAACGAGTCAAAAGTCATAGAAGATTTCACATTGTAGGGAATTTCCTTCCAAAGTCTTGGAGCTGTTGTAGAGAAAGATCATCGGTCATAGGAAGAGAGTTTGTACGTTGGAACAGTAAGAAGTTCTTGATCAGCAGATCGAAGATGATGAGCTGTGTGGTAGGGCACGAGCAGATCAGACAAGTACTGTGCAGAGGTCCCTTGAGGGCATTTGTAGACAATGCATATGATCTTGTAGATAATACGAGCTTCTACTGACAACCAGTGCAAGGATATTGTATGTGTTGAAATAATCTAGTTTAAGGTTGATCTATGAAGATTTACCGATTATCTTTGAAAGTCGAGACCTTACTGTGCTGAATACGATATACAGTTTTAAGATATTTTATATAAACTGGTATCAGATGTACAATATGTCACTAGGTTAACTTCAGCGATGTAGACCTCTGCAATGTCAGCAGGTCAGGTTACGATCTTCGATCAGTGTATTTCTGACTGCGGCAGATGTTCGGTGTACGTCAATACATTGACATCTGGCCAAGTTCTGTTCAAACATCACCCACGAAAACGTCAAGTACGTAAATGTGTGTTTGTTTGTTGGTGTCGCAGAGTTAATTAAACTTGGCTAGTATAGCTTAACTCCACTTTGAGAAACTGGTGTTTCAGACATCCAGTCTTAGTTCTCGATGGATCAAAGACGAAGCGGCTTGCGATGTAATGCCATCCAATCTAATTTGTGCGGGGAGGGTACGAAATGATACGTCTTTGGATCCTGTGACGTGAAAATGTCACACTTAAATCTGGGAGAGATTTGGAGGCAAATTAGTATCAGGGGCAGTCGGTCTGTGAGCTGACATCGCCAAATTGATAGGGTCTGTGTTTGAGATTATCTACGTCAATACTGTAATGCCATAAGAGGGGTCATCTACTCTTTATGACCCTCTCATTATGTCAATTATCTTTCTGACTTATTTCGCACCAGTCTTGGCTTCCCTAGCGAGAAATAGAAGACTCCGTAATCCATCTAGATCATTGTCACTTGTATGGATAATATATATTTCATAAGGAACACTGTATGTGAAACGTTAATCGTTATATGAAATCTCATAAAAGAAAGCAATCAAATCCATTTATTCTGATAACTGTATTAAAATCGTGCCAACATAATATGAAGGATTTGCGGGATGGCACAGTGGTAAGCGTGTTGGCACCTTCAGCCTGGGGATTGATCCCTCTAACCGACATAATGTAGGTGACACTGAGGCGATATAGTTCAATGATTGCTGAAGGTCACGTGAAATCCCAAATCATTCATTGGAGAAGGCTTTGGTCATGATGCCGTGAGTTATAAAGAATCTTGTAATTCACGTCGTAAATGCGACCATTCATGTATGTACACTGATGTCTGAAAGAATCAACTCTTTGAAATAATTATGCTCGAAGAAAACCAAACGTACGTGAGAGATATGAATTCAAGAACGTAGTTGTAACAAGACGGAGCCAAATGACAATCAACGACAGTAGATATCTTAGATACATTTTGACACAACCACTCATTGGGTTGGAACAGTGATTAACTATATTAGTTTTATTCGAATCGTTTCTTTCGGACGTTAACAAAGATTGCAATCTTTAAAGGATTTTAGAAATCTCTTGCATATCTGGTTGTACGCATGTTATCCACACTTTGCAAAGCAGTTTTAGAGCTCTCTCCGTTCATATTCTACAGATGATAATGTCCAAGGTCATTCTAGCAGCTGCTCTGCTCCAGAATATTTATAGCCTCCAATTCTTTAGGATTTTAATTAGTTACAATTAGATTTTGGAGTCGTATGGAGCTACCACCTGTGATGACACATCAAGCAAGACATGTCAGCTGATGACAGTCTCATATCCTCTACTGGTTACAAACCCGACTCTCTGGAATCACACCCACAACTTTATTGAATGGATTTGACATCTCAAAATGCGTGATGCGTTACTTCGGACAAGTTTCAGAAGCCCACACATGGCAGACATTGGCTTTCGTATACACAAAGCATCTGGTAGGGCGGTGGGGTAGCTGAATCGGTTGAACGTCAGCCGTCCAACCTAAGGGTCATGGGTTTGATTCCCGCCGTAGGGGCATCGACATATTTATCATGTGTGTTGCCTAATTGTGGTATCATCATTGGTTATTCAGTAGCCCGTAGGTTTCACCGCATCGCATCACCCAGCTTTCCACTGGTGATGCAGGCTCTCCTCCTGCACTGAACTGGCTAATGTGGGCACATGGCTGAAATATTGCAGAGTCCATCTATAAATCAAACCAACCAACATCTTTTCAGACTCTTACTGGATTCCAAAGAGGAATTTTTAATTTTATTTCAACACATAAATGCAAAGAAGATTACTTTGCTTCAGATCTTTTCACTCGTTTTCAGTGCCTAACAAAATTTACATATTTTTACTCATAATGAAGGTTAGCTGCCAATGAACTGTCATATCATCTCAACATATTTGATTCCATAGCTTTAGACTACAGGATGAAGAGCTTTAAGGATACATTTCACATGAATTTAATTATTTAGCATTCTCGCCCTTAATAAGGTTGTGTTAGGGTCTTTGGAATAGGATTTTAACCATGCTCAGATAGTATTCAATAGCATACATAACTCTTGTTTCTGACCTTAGTTGTCCTGTAAGTGTTAATACCTTACTGGATGAAACGTGAAGGACCCATTTTTATTCACCTGTGCTGTGGGTTTTGATATTGAAACAAAACAACTGATGCATGTATAAGGATTATCAAAACAACCGTCTGAGATGAGCTTTGAACGAAAGACACAGAAAAATTAAACGTGCAAAATGTAATTACGCTGCATCATGCCTGGTCTGCTGTCAGAATAAATTCTTGGCATGGCCACCATTACTACTGGCGACCATTCTGTAATAGAAGCCTGTTGGGAACAGATGAAAAGCCCGGGTGTTTACTTACAGAAAACATAATCTCCTGGTAACGATGGTGTCCCTACTGCATTTAACTTTAACAATATTAAACTTTTAGTTCCAGTTTGTTTTCTGACGTCAAAAAGAAAGTATACCAAGATTTTGAGAGATTACTGAATAAATTCACAAATGTGTTGGATGTACAAGAGATATCCCTCCAAGACTTGGAAGGTTTATCAATGAGATGATGTCAATCAAATTACACTCACGGAAATCAAAGCATCTTTTTGATCAACTATGGCATAAAGACGTAAGGGAAACTAATTGCAATCATTTGGTATGCTTTCTTTTGGACGTCAGTATATAATATTGTACAGCAAGTAAACGTCGCAATAAAAGTAGCGTCATCGTAGCTTTCTGATGAAGTCTTAACGTGTAATCACCATACAGTTTTGATGTTGGTCATGTCCATGTTCTGAAACCTTGGGCACAGACAGGACAATCTCAGATGTAATGGCGTGCTCACAGTTTGTCAAATCGAACTGCATGGGACTGTGATTTCATTTCGGAGTTGATCGACTGAAGGTTTTCGTAATCAACATAGTCAATACACACATGTATTTGATCAAATTTGACTGATCAGGCGTGTGGTGTCATTCTGAAATCCAACTGCAGCTATACTCATGGAAATACATATAAGGAAACGAATGTACATATGGGGGGTATGGTTCCAGACTGTCGTATCTGAAAATCATCAGTTTTCAGGAGATCCAATAAACAACGCTACATAGGAGGGATTTTATTACATAGA
>JAUELE010205354.1:0-10762 GCA_031471655.1 Diodora aspera | reverse complement strand
CACCTGGTCTAGATGCGCCTTTTTAGGGTTTGAATTTTCAGAAAATACTATGTTCCGTTTCCATGGCAACTAAGATGGAAACTGTCAATTTCATTTTCGAGGCATAATTCTGGAACCGCTCAGTATTTTTTCACAAAAAATTGTAAACGCACAGAACACACAGCCTAGTTGTACTTTTTGAGAGTTTGAATTTTCTGAAAATAATATTTTCCGTCTCCATAGCAACGAAATGTAGATACCTTGTCATGGAATACAGCTCTGGAACCGATCGACATTCTTTCACGTAACTTGGCACACATACTGGGCACGTGGTTTAGTTGTGCCTTTTCAGGATTTGAATTTTCAGAAAGTACTATTTTCTGTGTCCATGGCAACTAAGAGTGGAAACTGACATTTTCGTTTCCGTAGCATAACTCTGGAATGTGCACGTGTCAGTACTTTTTCCACAACACTCTGTAAACATACAGAGCACATAGCTTATTGTACCTTTTGGAGTTTGAATTATTTGAAAATAAGATTTTCCATATTCACGGCAAGCAAGTGATGTTGCCATATATTTTCCGTTTCCATGACGACTAAGTGTTTTTCCATGGCAACCAAGTGTTGAAACTTTGTCAGCATAACTGAATTGTTCAGTACTCTTACACAATTACACAAAACTTGCCTCACGCTCATTGGGTATATATAGATTATATATACATGTAGATTAATTGTTATCCTTCAGGGATTTTCTCAATTTAAAATATGGCAACTTAAGTTTGGTTCTGGAACAACTTATCTCGTTCTATTGCCTTTCAGATTTGCGTTTTACAGGGTTTTTTATTTCTTAGAAAATACTTTCTGTAACAATCGCAAAGAAGTGTTATGTGACTTCAGCTTTGTAATGATTTATTTGTAGCTCAGCACTGTCCAGTTAACTACTACACATACATGAAGACTCAGGTTTCTGTCAGTCATCCCTGAACAATTTTGGTGTCACATAGATCGCATTCGAGTCCTATGGTTGAGGCATGTACTACCATCTGTGGGTTTAGCTCGTTCAGTTTAAGTGTTGAAACGTTGACACTTTCAATAATGGAGGAAGGGGGAGACATCTGTTTTTACGCGTAAACGCACTTTCTAGTTTCATACACAACAGCTTTCAAATTACATACTTTGTACATCAATTCAATACATGTGTTTGCACTCTCGGAAGATAGACCTCGACATTCATGTATTATGTACATGTTTGTATCTGAAGGAACCCGAAATGATCATCTCCCTCGGGGGTGTACTTAAGGTGCCTACTTTATAGTTGAGGTCATATTCGGAACGCAATTATCTTGTAATGCTGACAAGGCCCTTGAGGGATCTACTAATACAAGGAGGGAACAGGGCATGTCTACGCTGCATTCCTAATGGCTATTCTTTATACATCTCCTGAACGTCTTGATAGGATACAGAGTGTTTCACATGACGCGTGAATATAATATTTTTAAAGCTCAACGTCACAGACCCATGTGCGTCATATATGACGCTACATGTATCTAAAGCGAAGTTATTGCTAGTTTTTTTAGCGAAGTATTCTGCATTTAATGGACTTCTGTGTTTAGTTGCAGTTGAAGATGGTCTGAGAAGTGAAACTTCGATTTAGAATATGGTTAACGTGTGTTTTTAAGTAATTTGATCTAGGTCAAAAACCTATTGGGAGAATACGGAACTGGTCCCCACAAGTTAGATCTAAGTTGAAGAATACAATTTATACTATAATGTCAATACTTACTATATCTTTTCGTTTGTGAAATATGTGCATATTCGATATTCGCATTAATAGATTATTACTGTCGTCTTTGTTGTTTTGTTTTGTTTTGTTGTCGTCACAGTTTACTGGAAGTACATTCAAGGTCTCCAGATCATCGACATCTTTTGGAGAGAAGGCGATTTACAAATCTCCAGTTTATTATTATTATTATTACATTCGCTATTGTTATTGAACAGCGCACACATAATGAGCATTTGAAAAAATATGCACTACATAAAAAAAAAATTATGACCAGCAAGTTAATACATACCATTTCGGTCTAGCTCACGTATTGCTATTAAAATGCAACGTCCGTTCTTTAAAGATGCATGAAATGTCAAATGCAATATGTTTCAAATGTGCAACATAACAAAGAGTTCAAACTATAATTGCAGTTACACACGGCTCATGTTTATGACCTGTGAAGACATTAAGGTGGGGCACTGAAGACTATACCCTCTGGTGTAACGAATATTCGTTTAGATTCGTGAAGCTGACGGGAAATGTTTGGAGAAAACACGGTGGTGGGCTGCTATTTGTCACTAATACTGGTATTGTCAACACGTTAACCTTGACCGTTCAATTAATGAATTCTAAAATGGTTTATGTTTGTTTATAGTCTTAGTTTTGTGTCCTCAGTCATTGATAATGCCATGTTTAGTTTGTGTTCAAAATGTGCATTTGGGAATAAAATCAAATGAAATCGTGACATGTACGTGGCAATTTCTTCATGTTAAATTTTGTTCAGCAATACGCCAGCTCAGCGTAAAATAATCAAGTCCAGGTCACATATAAAATTGCAAGCCGTTTGAGGTAGTCTATAAACCAAACATACATGTACAAGCAGAATATAGAATTAAATATCCTTTTTAAGGTATTGCAAGATGGTATTTCATAATACGAAACATGAGAAGAACATGTTTACCAAATGTGTACAAGTTACAACTTCACATTCAGATTAAACAGGTGTACACATTGAGTATAGAACCCTATACCGCCTCAACTGTAAACACCATTACTGCAGCAATAAAACATATCTTCCGTACGACCATGATGGCATGTGAATGATTTGTGCGTATATACTTCAAAGAAGTACCGAATTACCCGACACATGTGCTGGAAAATTGATAATTATTTGGCCATCACGTCAACGGTTTTCAGCAATTATCGAGGCCATAATGTTGAAACACGACATTCCCCCTGACCATACATAGACGCATTAATCAATAACATGATTACGCAGCAAATACCTGAACACTACAAAGCGAAAGGGTTTGGAGCGTAGGCATACTCTGTATGTGACATATCTGCTCCTAGTTATACATGAACAAGTGTTAAGGTTAATAGATGGCACACTCTATCCTAGTTGTTTAAATGAACTACTTCAAATCCATGATCAAAATATGAATGGAACGATATCAATTAAAGGTGTGTGCAAAACTAGTTTGAACACTCAATGCACAGAAATGAATCCCGAATCGCATTCTGGAAGAAATCTGCATAATCGGCGTACACTCTGTGCTGATTAAATGCATTCTCCATATCAGAGATAATTCTTTCATCATAAACAAGCTAACAAAGGGCACGGCGTACATGTTCAATGTATTTGTAACAATGAAAAATACTTGAGAAAAACACGAAATGTTCAGCGTGAGAAACAATGTCTGAAGACAACCACCCGTCAGTGATGGTTATAAAGAAACAAGGTTGCTGAAAAACGTTTGAAACCACAAGTGCATGAACAAGTACTCTGAACCGAAAATCAGCAAGGCAACCAAATGCAAACTTTAAAAAAAAATCAATCTCTACTTTAACATAGCAACAAGTAAAATATGATGCATTTGAAGATTTATTCATTGATTAATGTAGTGTTGGTGTCATTGACTGTTTTGTGAATGTAATATTAAGACATTAAATTTCAGATGTTTGGAAAACGTACTGTTTCACCTATTGTTAATTTGAATCAATCTAATTTCTTTTGGGCATGGACGTGCGCACTACATGTAGTTGTTTTCCTGCGAAACATTCCGTTCTGAAATATTTCGAGGTACATAATGAGTCTGGAAATGTTGATAGCGATGTAAAATATTGTGGAGAAGTGAGTTTATGTTGTGATAAGTCTTTGTTAATGAGTTATCGCCTTTCACAGGTGACTATACTATGGCTATCTTGTACCCCATCAACATGCCAATCTCGGGAAACATCGCGCTCTTTGTTGCGTTCTGGCCTGTAGCTGGGGTTTGTGACAACGTAGAATGTTGCGGTTTGTTTTGATTTGAAGAGAAATGTAAATGGAAGCAGCAACTTGTAACATATATTGACTTAGCTATCGCATATTTCCGAATGCAGTTTTCGTTGGCCAGCTCGCGATCGGTAAAGTTGTACCCCTCGAGTATTATATTATAGCCTAGGAGTACGAACATATAAAACGGGCGAATTTCGCCGAACTAATTTAATTCTTGCTTAATTTTAAGCTGTAAAATCGGGAAAATGATTAGAAAATTTGGCAAAACATAAGTTCTTTTTCTTTCATAAATCAACTGACCAAATCAGTGATTCGAACCCCTCTGGTATGGTGTAAACAAATTTAAAGTCTTCGATATGTTTACGATATTAACTCTATAATAACAATATGAAATAGTTTCAACTCCGGTAAGTTGATATGCTTGCTTTTGTCAGTTTCTTATGAACGAGGTCGGCGTTTAACCAGTACGTGGCAGTGTCTTAGCTGGATCTGCTTGGTGATTAGTGAACGATCCCCAGTGTGTGTAGGCTCAGTACTCCTATCTTTGTACAGCAGGAACTGCCACGTGTCATGTTGCAGGCCACCTTAAGTCATAACATGTACCCTTGTTAACGACTGTGAGAGACGATTTAGCTTAAGCTTAATGCAGGCTGCAGGCTAACAGAATGGCATGGAAATGAAAAATGACTACCTTTACCCCACATAATCACTTGTTGTTGAAGCTCGTAATTGAAGGTATGAACTTCCATGCCTCGCATGATACCAGTGTTTAATCTGCTTTCTTTAACATTCACGACACATTCCAAGGCCAACAACAAGTGGCATCCCTTGGTCCCTTGCTCAGATGGTCTCATCTACAAGTGGGGCGGATTAGCACTGCCAGGCCTCTAATCAACTAGTGTCTCCATTTGCATAGAATACCTCCACGTTTGTAGCAAACAGCTGTCCTTTGGTAATTTTCTAAGCTAAGATGCAGTGTGCCAGGGAAATTGAATGTGAGCACATGATAATGCGAGTAACGGACCCTGCGTCACCCCGGCTAACTCATGACATACGACAGCCACGCGTTTGCTAAATCGATGAGCGAACGGTACAGGCGTCCGTCCATTTCTACAGCGAACCAACCACCATTCTAACGCGACACGCTGCCAAGTTGGTCACCATGCTATGTAGGCGGGGAACCTTCCTTGTATTAGCATCTTAGTCTTAGAAACGGCTGGCATCTGGTTCTGACTCCATCGTGGGAACACATGTGGCTTGACAATGGTAGATTCTGTCAGAAGGATTACCTACCGTGTCTGCAGACTGATGGTCTTGCTGGGATTTAAATGTTAACAATGAAGTTTATCTTCAACGAACTAAAGACGAAGATAAGTCGCGCTGCTGGTGGCACCTAACCTTCATGTGCTCCGCGTTAAGTTCTCAAGAATCACCATGGAGAATTAACCTACTATTTCGTTGTCTTATACAGAAGCATGGTCTGGTAGCAACAAATTCACTCACCAACTTTGTCATTTAGTTTTCGTCAAAGCCATGGAAAAAGATCGTGCCTGAGGGTCAGTAAGGGTTCGTATTGTTTTCATTCTTGATGTTGTTAATGTATATACAACAGTTTTTATTGCAGTAATTTCAATACGCGAGCATGAAATATGACATGGATGACGTGCTGTCGGTATTAAATGCATCCCTAATTAAAGTAGCATTCATGGTTTACACTCACAGGCAAAACACTCTCACTGAAATGTGTAAATTGCATTATAGGTTTGACATTAAGAGTTATGTACATCGTGTATCGCTGACATAAACCTTGTGTATGAGGAGAAAGATTACGATAACTTGATCCCACTGATATAAGCTGCTCGTTGTCAAATGAATGGCGTCATGTTTGAAATACCTTTGCAGCCATGTTTACTTAAGATAAAATACCAGCAAATCGACATATTGATGCTTACTGATATCCGAAAGCAAGCTGATCTGGCGGAGAAGCCGCTACATTGTCTAATAGGCGGAATGGTGTTCTCCTGATCAGTTCATTAAGTTTGAGAGGGTGAGAAGGTACTCGTACGTGCAGTTAATGAGACCAACGACTCGAGCACTATGGTCAATCTACCGCATACTTTTTCAAACTGTACACCGAGGGAAATGGCTGAATTCGTGCTATTAAGTAGTTTATCATTCAAAAACATAATTTGTAACTACTTTTAGCTTAAATTAATATTACATTAAATTGATACAGATAACCGACCATGTCAGCATTCGATAAACGCAGTAAAATTGACCAGTCGCAAGTCCAGGAAAAATTATCTGCCGTCCCTCGGGTAGCATTTTACGCTCCAGACGAGTGTGCGTGTGCCATGCGTATTCAGCGAAGGCACGGCGCAGGTTCTGGCTCAACTTACATTTGGATCCCCTTAGCGTTTTAAACATAACTGTTACACGGTAAGCTCAAACTGTTTCGCGTTGTCCATAAATGACAACAACGGAAAATAACTTTTAAGAAGGACTTAGTCGACAGAAATATTTTAGTGATAGAATTCAGTGTCTCAGGTAATCCACGTTTTCTCCAGGAGCCAGTTTCTTTTTATTTCTTCGGCTGTTGTTTCACAAACTTGCCGGTATTTTCATTGTAAGTTGAAACGTTAGACGTTTGTTGAGTACCGATGTTTTTGGCGTTAGTTGTCTGGAGCCTGGGTTGATGACGGTTTTCTTGAGATAGTCATCATGTCTTGACCAGCTGTGTAGTTTGATTATCAGATGTTGAAAGGATTGTAGATTCTTCAGCTTCAGGGTCTACTGTTGCTTGATGTGTTGGTCCAGATTCTTGCTCGTGTTTTGCTCGTCTTTTGTTGAACCGATCTAACGTTATCAGTGGTGTGATGGCGTTCTTTGACTCAGTGTGCGTTCTTTCTATAGCTCTAAATAATAACAATAATAATAATAATATGGCACTAGGTGCTTGCTTCAACCGCTCCATATTATTACCCTTGTCATTAACGAGCAAAGCTACGTGCCCTAGGTCACACCGCTGACATTGCCAGTGTCCACTGTGAGGGAGGGCGATCCTTTGCTAGCCTGGACGCTTTGCCGTTCAAAATGATCACCCATCTAACTATTGCTCGGGTTCGATGTTTCTTTCAAGTGTGTGACCTGCGGGCGTTGCACAAGACCAACTCACATCAGAGATTTTGTTTGGTGTTGAGGGTGTATCCGTCTATTCTCGGACTTTATTGCCGCTGTTGCTAGCCGGAGACAATTGCTGGATATATAGACACTGGTAACTGCGTCAACACATCGCATGACAATTGTAAATAAGCGCAATTCAGCAACGTTGTTATTCCATCAATGCACTTTTTATAAAATGCCACTGACAGATATATCAAAAACTACAATTACAAATTGTATCTAGAGAACATACGTGAACTCATATAGTTGTGTATGTACATGTATATATGTGATAGTCGTCATTAAATTTGATTACAATTATTTAGGCATTCGAGTAAACAACTGACTATATTTACCAAATCACATTTTGTGTGTTGAGATGACGTTTCCGTCAGTTAAACAGCTATGTGACAAAACTCTCTTAATGTTTTGTCATTAGTGCGAATGGAAAAGCCTGTCTATACTGTTTGCAGCTATGTAAGGTACATAGCAGAAAATACCGTCGTCAATAGAATTAAACACGAACAGTTGGCGTGAAATGGCAGATTCCGTATTGATGTAGTTAATGTGTAGTCGTGTGTCGAAATCAAATAGAGGAATATATCATTCTGTGGCTGGAACTTGTGACTGTGCAAACACATTTCCACAATTACAGTATAGATCGAAACAGTATGTATGATGAACACGGTTAACGCAAATGCTAATGCGTGCGTTTTGTGCCTAAGTGCTGAACAGACAAAGCCATGTGACAAAGAGATCGCGGAATTCTCAAATATACTTTAGTTTATGAATCTTCTTACAGATTTATCATACTTGAAAAAGTCAACGTTTTGTATTATCACGCCGTGATTGTCTCCTCGAAGCAACCTTTAAGTATGTTTTTTTGTGCAACAATTGCCCACTGCTACTTCAGAAACAGTAGCTTGAGATTGAAACTTATAAGTATTCCAAGACAGAACCATATCGAACGCTGATTATGTTGTGCAAGTTATTCATACTCGGTCCAAAGACCTCCTTGTTAATTTAAGAGGTCAATACACATAGAGTAAATATACAACTCGGTATCCTTTGGGTGCGCTTGTCACAATTATAGTCAAATTAAGAATCCCTGACTGACAGGCATATGATTGAAGCGCTGTATATAATAATTATACACATTTGACGTTGCTACAGAACGCAGTCAATGAATTCCATAGCAGCCTATACCATACCAGCTAGCTGCATAATGTACCTATACATCATGGGAAATGTTATGTTTTTTGACGCACTCCATTTCCCCAGAGTATGTATTGTCATCCACAGCGAACGTTCTGAATAACAGAGCTGCAAATCACGATTTATCATCGTGCTGGGATCCCTCCGCCGCCATCACCATGAAACAATAGAAATAAAACAATAGTCCTGCCTTTGGAATACATAAATAACAGACAAACACTATTAACGGATAAACACTGTCCTAGTAACATAACATAGAACTATGTAGCGAACGAAACATATCTATTGCCATAGTGTATCCTATTCTACAGGGAACACATTTGCATCAGTAAAACGCGACAGTGACTATGTTTGTCCATGTGTATGAATATTGCCTTGTTACTTTCTGTTATATACAGGCAAGAGTAGATACAGTGCCCAATAGCACTATAAGATTACAACACTGGACTACTGAAATGGACACAAAGCATGCCGACATAAGAAATATATAACAACGCTGAGAGACAATAGAGGTGAACATTTAGAGTCTGTGAAAAGGAACTCTTGAACAGATGGGTTTTAAGTCTGGAAGGAATCAACGAGAGACTGTCAATGTTTCTTTTTTCAAGCAAACTATTCCACAGCTCTGGGGTGACTCCAGGAAAGCTCCTGTTGTCAACGGCAGCCGTTCGCACACTGGATACAGAGAGTTGACATTGCTTCCACTATGTGAAATATCTATTGGGCACATGCTCCCTGACACGTCATTGTATGTACATTGGCGCGTGTAATGCGTAGTTTAGATTATAGAATGTTTACCAAACGATATCTCAACATAAACTGATGGAAACAAATACGGCACCAAAGGTTCATATGAGATATTATGTTTTGCTTACAATGTATTTCGCATATTTTAATCAGCCGTGCAACATATATACCCTAGGTACCAGGCGTGTCTTATGTCTCTGGATGACCCCTTGACTACGAAGTGGAACACTTGACATGATATTTTAATTAACAATGTTTCCAACTAAGCGTTGATTTATTTACTTCCATCAGTAGGTATTACGAAAGCAATATCATTCTCTTAATATCTATGAATTTAGTTCTTATTGGGTTTATCAATACAATGCAGCCAGCCAATGAATACATTAAATTATATTCCCATCAAAATCTAGCATTGACTCATAGCCGAACAATGAACAAGGTGGCGAGTTTGGGTCCACGTGGGCGTCATGTTCAATACTTTTGACTGAACTGTGATAAACAGAAGCAAAGATGAATTGATTATCCGTGTAATGTTAGCCAATAGCTCGTGTATGTTACATTGCTAACTTCACAAGTGTGCAGCAATGTTTTCCAGAAAAAGTTGAACATACACATGTACTTATTCAACTAACGCCATGCAGGTTTGTCAAAACTATGGATAATGAATAAGGACAGTTCCACAATGAATGGCATCATCTGAACGTATGACAATGATTACATTGTGTCTATGTCTGTGTGCTACATTATATTTAAGAAATGCATTGTGACAGCTCACTTTGAAAATAATAACCTCCCTTTTCCAACTCACTTTGAATTGTTTTCAAACGTTTTTCAAATTGGGCTGTAACATTGTTTGACAACGATATATTGGAAATGACTTATCACATTGGTAGAGCGGCGGTACTATAATAGCGACTGTGTTCGGATCCGACTTTGGTCCGAGAGTGTTCAGCTTAAGTCATGAACAGGTGATGTCGTTTTGTCATGTGACTGAAACGTTGTTGAATGCATTAAAAAATACCAGGTCGCTCACTCAGGAAATTAACTGGCGCCTTTATATCAATATATTACTGTGTATGTCGATGTCCATTTCTGCTGGCACCCTAAAGAGAGTATTCAGGCAGAAGGTCGAACTCGTTGCTATGGCAATGTACTGCCAGTAGAAACGGCTACATATGTACGATAAAGAAAACATGTCTTCAGGGCACAATTAAAGGAATTCTAAACAAGGTCATTGCGAAGACATTTCCTTCGCGACAAGAATCCCCGTCAGTGTTTCATGTGAGACAAGGTGTCGTGCTATGGAGCGGTAAGTCACCTGAAACACTTGAATGGCCGGGCGTTGTCAAGGAATAGTTTGACGGAGCGGGTTGATTTCTCGCACAGGCAAGCTAATAGTGTCTTCCAGATTATTACCAGTCAGCCAGTGACAGTGGACTCAGCATGTATACTTTTCTCGATTGGCGCGGGCTGTCAATATTTGAAGAAGAGCTCATACTACCGAGTGATTTAGTCTCCAGAGAGATAGCATTTTTCAAGTTGGATACGTGTTCCCAAGCTCAAGATAGGGTCGGTGCGTTCTGTGCCAAATAAATCCCATAAACTATAAATAA
>JAUELE010205244.1:0-13315 GCA_031471655.1 Diodora aspera | reverse complement strand
TCAAATTACATTCACTGAAATCCAAGCATCCTTTTGATCAACTGTGACAATAAAGATGCAAGGAAAATAACTGAAACCATTTGGTATCGCTTCTTTTGCCCGGCAGTATATATACGGGTTGTATGAAAAAACCCATAATACTTTAAAAGGTGTTTGGAGAGTTTATAAATTGATTATAGGATGCAGATTTACAGCAGTTATCATGAACAATGTCTTCTACATGAAGGAATATATACATATATACCTGTAACTTGAGAAAATAACAAATGACTGGACTGATAGGTAGTGCGGAATAAACGAGTTTTGGAGACACGAGGTTCACGTTTGTCTGGATTCTGTTACGAAATCCAATCAATATTCCGTGAGAGATCTAGGACGAAATGTATTCTAGACATGATACATAATTAAGGAAATAAGATCCTACATTCATGATGCCCGTAGGTGCTCATATAAACACTAATACATTTTACGAGGCGAACTGCTGGATTTGGTCATCAGAACGCGTGTCCTACAAAATTAATTTGATCCATTTACACTTTTAGAAATTGTTTTCATGGAGTGAACGTGAGGTCGGAATTTTGAAAAAAGCAGAATTTTATTAATTGTGTTTTAAAATAAGAGCAAATGATTTAAGTTATCATATCTGTCCAAAGTTTAACCTTAATAATCCTTTAAAACCTTTTAGTGATGTTCATGATATCTTAAATTGTGTGTTTTAGTTTATTCAGTCGTTTATACACGTGCAGTAGTTCCGTTATCTCACGACTTGGTGTTGATAAAAGTGATGAATACTGATGTTGTGACTGCTATACTGACAGAAAAACGTATCATAGATCTTTTCACTTCCACGACATTGCCTTAGATTCATGTAATATAAATAAAGAGAAGACACTGGTGATCATGTATGAATCTGACAGAGCTAGATGAAGTTTGAAACTCCAACCTTGTAATCTGTATTTTCTGAAACATTTATTTTAAACACCATAACATTGTTTCATCCACACTCTAGGTCAAAATGTTATCAGAAAGATGATTTAACATTACACAAATCCTCACCATTCACTTAAAACGAATTCCTGACAGACATACATAGAGGTATTGTGTTAGGATAATGGATCAGGAGAAGCCTGTGATGGAATATGACATTCAGCAAACCACTTGGACGGGCTAGCAAAGAAGATGACTATAAAGAGTCGAGAAAAATCAAGTATTTAGTGACGCCACTGTAAGCTTAGGGATGTTTAATGTCAACCGATGGCAACTACTAGTATCAACAGTGGACGATCGCTCGTCCCACGCACGACCATTGTTAAATTAAAACAATATATACATTTAATTATTCATTAAAACTTCTATAATTCTGTTGGACATTGTCTTTGCCAGCATTTACACCGGATGTCATTGGTCAGTAAAGAAGATTTATATCTATAGCTAATTGAGAATTGTTTGTAATTCTATAGCCTTTGCCCAAGAGTTTGGTAATACTAGTTTGAAACATAAAGTCGATTTACATCATCCGATATGACAAAGAAGAGCATCAGTGCTAATTTTATCGTAATTATATTGGTTTTAGCTCAATCGGAAATGTCTGGACGCTCTTGGAAGTTGTAATCCGCCCATACATGTATCTGCTTGTCTATTTTGGGTTTGAAAGCCTCGTTCATCTACTCTCGATAAGGATCAAAATTACACGTTGACAAAAAGGTGACATTGTAATAACTCAGAAAAAGATCCTTACGTGATTGTTATCTATTTTTGTCCCGTAGCTTCCATAATAGATTCATTCCCCATATATCAGGAGAAAGTAAAGGGTCTATGTGCCATTTTCTGCACCAATTTTGTATCCATTAGTTAGTACTATATAGTTTTACATTAAAAACTATTTGTAAGTAATGCCTTTATTTTGCTGAATGTAATACAGCATAATAGGTTTGCTTTTTAACAGTTGATTGAATGTACTGACTGATTATCCTTACAAAGTCAACTAAGAAGAAAAACAGCTTACTTTTCAGGTCCGGATCCAAGGAGGAGGCACTCAGGGCACCCCAACCCCCTTTAGCTCACCCTTGAACATTTGTTTTGCTATGTTAACGCCAAAAATATTGGTGCAAACTCGTGAAATGGGCGGTGATTACACCATTTTGCTTGTTGATTTTTCAAAATTTCCAAACCATTATATCTTTCATGATCTATGTTGCGCATTTACGCAACATTTTTCTGAAATGCCTTTTGTGGATTAATTAAGTTGTACAGCTCTGCTGCGTTTGAGCTGTCATGAGATGAGAAATAAATATTCGTGACAGCAATAACAATCACTATAATTATGTTGATTATGTTCTCAACAGAAATACATTAAGTATAATATTGCGGAAAAGTTTCTGATTGACTGGGATAATTACTCGATCACGAGCTGCGTTTGTGATAAACCAGTGCCATCTTCAGTGGCGCCACCGTATACATGTTCATATAAGTAATTTGCAGTTGAATCAACAACCAGCGTTTGTGATTCAAGTTCATAGTTTTGTTTATTTTAAAGATATTATATACTTTTAAACATGACATGATTCGTGAAACAATATATCCAGCTCTAAAGTTTTGAACGCATTGTCATTTGCAGACATAGAGAACACACACCCTAATGAAATACACATGAAACACAATAGTATCCTAGAGAGTGTACGGACAATGTGTAACAATGAGAGCACACTTAACTTTGGTATTTGAGATTTGGTTGCGATTTTGCTTTTAGGTACATTCTTATCTTTACACAGAGAAATACTTGAACATATTATTATAATCTGTGTTTACTATAGTTCCAGCGAATGTGTAAGTATTGCGTGTAGTTAAGACAAATATAATTCGAAAGATATTTCTGACAAACGGCAACTTCTAACGGTATTCTCTGGCTAGCTGAATAACAAAGATGGTTCTGTATCGATTTTACTTTGGAATTATAAGCGATAATTGCCTGTAGGGAAGTAGGTCAACGTTTGCTCTTGCACTGGGAATGGAAATGACAAAGGAGCCAAAGGTTGTTAAATATTGATGAACTTGCGTGTGTTCTCTGATCACACTTCCCGAGCTGCTGATCTAACTTCCTTGATGTCTTCTATAAGGCAAGGATTGTACATGTATGTAGTACAGTGTATATAAAGTCCATGTGGTGACTTTTTATACCATATTGCGGATAAAACCTTTTACATATTGTATGTTCTGTATGTAACTTCCTGAATGCATGTAGGCCAGTGGCCTTATATACAATAAAGCTTTGAATCCTAGCCTGAATCCTAATGATAAAATAATATATTATTTGGTATGATGTTTATAAGTCTAATAGTTGTCTTTGTCTTGATGTGGCTTGATCCGTGTATGAGCATGTATTGTGAGCATCTATCTTCAGACATTTATATTCTGTACAAATATATATATCACAGAGAAGAGTCGAGAAGTAAGCTTATTATATCACTTTAATATGTAGATCTGTTGAAATACCGAACGGTTCTTGGGTAGGACTATTTTCAATCTGTGTCTCTCTTCGAGCGTTTGTATTCAGTACAAATACAGGAGGCGATGACTTGGCCTCTCAAGTACAGTGCTATTGTGCATGTATACTACTCAAAAGAAGTTAAATGTCAAACATAGTAAAAAAAGGGTTTTACTACCAGGAAGCAGTGCATCCAAAATCCGTATGACAAAATACTGGCACACGTGTCACATGCCAATGTGTGCATGTTTAAAGTAATAGTTATGCACAACACGTGTAAATGCTACATGTACCGATACGTCATGAATTTATGATTTTGATGAACATTTCACATGAAGCAAATTTTCCGAATAGTCAGTACACGTCGATCGGCATTAATTTTTCACCTAACCTTAAAGGTAATTGGTAAATTTTCAGTAGTAACAAAGCTGCATAAAACATCTTTTTAAAAATATGCTCGTGTGATAAGTTCCGGCAAACTTTTAAACAGCAAACTCGATTAGCTCAATTTCTGCTCATATCAGGCATGACTCTTAATTCTTTTGAGTAATGTAATATGTTGGAAATATGTAAGCTGATTGCTGGCCGGAGGGTATCGGTATCCTCGGGGTTTGATTGGAGTGAAGTCGTAGTTCCGTATGACAACAGAATCGGCAGGGTATTTTAATTACAGTACAACTTTATTATAGTTACTATACACTCACCGTTGATAAAGCAAACATTAAATAGAAATTAAATGTTACTGACTCTTGGTACATGTACCAATGCATCAGTGTTATTTGAAATGGCATTACACCATCGCTAGAATCAATATAAAACCTTCTGTTGCCATGTCCACATAGCAATATAGCAAATAAACAGATTAACTTAATAACTGGGATAAGTTGTCATATATTTTATATGAACTAAAACAGGTATCATATTTAACATATCACTAGTAGTGATTGAATGCATGAATTGTGGATAGTTTGTTATATCCATACACATGCTCAATACGAGCCAGTAACTGTTGAGTTGACTCTTCACATGTGAGACAGATTGTAAAAGACCGAGACGTGTATAATGTTGTATAGTCCAATGTGTACCTTAATCATTTTACACATGCGTAGAGGCAGAGACATGTTTTATTCTACAGTGAACAGTCAAGTTCTAGTTTGAGAATTTCTTGAGAATTTCACTCGTGACCAAAAAATCAATCAGCCTATGGCATAATTAATGCTCGTCAAAATAATGTAAAGCATATTACATTCAACATCCGACAGACTTTTCAAAAGATCCTTACACTAGATTAGATTACAGTACGCATTTTGGGGCTGTGTTTCAGTACAGCTTAAGCTGCTGAGATGAATAATTATGGATCAGTCGCTGAAAAGCGTACGAAATAACCTTTATTACCAGGACCATAATTACACTTATAATACACATACATTTGACAGAATCATTGGCATATCAGTAGAAAGTGTAACCACCACAGGCCCTGACAATTTGCTGACAGCATCTGTGCATGCTCTATACCAACCATTGCCACTGGCAAGATACAACATGTGATCTCTTATTTTTACCAGTATATTTACGGTAAACGCTTAAGCGGAAACAATAAGCTGGGAGGAATCCTACAAAATAAAATTTGTTTGTCCGTTGGTTTTTCACAAATTTATACGTCCTTATTTTTTTGGTACATGTGTTTCTCTCACAGATACAGCAATTTATCCAGCTTAGGTTCCGGTCAGAACAGTGATAAGAGCTTTCTTAAAAGTCAAAGTTATTATTTCATATGTAATAGATGGTTGAAGCCTTGACAGTAAGTACTGCAGACCTTGCAATTGCCCACTTTACGCTATACATCTGCTTTGATAATTTCAGAAGGATGGATAGTTTAATATATTATAATGCAAATGATTGTTAGATAAGTTAAGCCTATTTAGTGTCACTTTTTGGAGTACAACTATGTCATGGCGTTGTCAATTTAAATGCATCCGGTTACATCAAACTGAGAGACGTTATCGGGTTTAACGTTTAAATAACCATGCGTTCATTCATCTGCTTCAACGTACGTGTTTATTGTGCGTGCGGGCGGGCACCTTCCCTACCACTCAAAATTAAATGAACTCCACTGGACACCTCGTTCCGCCTACCGGACGATATTGGGACTTCTGCGCTATCTCAACTTACATTTGGCTACCAGTAGGCTCACCAGTACACTTACCAACATATACCTACAGTAGACAGTAAGCTCACCAGTTCTCTTACCAACATATATCTATAGTAGACAGTAAGCTCACCAGTGCACTTATCAACATATACCTACAGTAGACAGTAAGCTCAACAGGACACTTACCAACATGTATCTACAGTAGGCAGAGATAGGAAACAAAGGAAGCACTGTGTTAGGACAATTATTCTGAAGGAGAGACTAATGTTATATTTGGCTGGTCTGAACATGTATTCCCTACCTTCGTGCAGGAGTGTCGTTTCTACTTCTGATAAAATAAGAAACCTATTACACCGCGCTGGCACTGATGCCTTTAAACCAGAAGCTTATCTCTCATGTCAGTTCTGGTTTCATTTTTATCGGTGAATTCAATTAAGATATGTAAAATTCAATTTATATTCTAAATTAAATACCAGATCCATCGAATTTTGAAAAGTAGTCGTTTGATTCAAATAAATCTTTGAAATACTGACGTAATAGATATAGTCCTTTTATGTTTGAGACCATTTGTAGTTGATATGCAATTCAAGTTTGCATCGTGATACAAATGCAAAAGGATTTATAGGACGTTAAAGCTTTCCATATCAAATTGGGTTTTTTTTAAACCAAAGTCACTTTTTTACTTTATTAATGTGCTCAAATTAGAGAGCGACCACCTGATATTTATTTGCGGCTGGAAGATTTTGAAAATATATAGTTTGCAGACAATTTGTAAGAAAATCAATAGATTGCATAATACAAGAGAAATACAAAATAGATTTCAGAGATGTATACAAGTTTATGTTTTCATTTTTATAACTATGAAGTGTATCATGATTATTTTCCAAAATTTGATTCCAATTGACCTTAACCAAACCATTTAACTACATTTTATATTTCTGTAATTACAATAAGCAAAACGTACGTTATCCTGAATATAAATATTTAAAAAGAAATAGTTTGTTGGCATTTATCCCGAGAAAAAAATAGATTGTCTCTTGCAAGTAGTTTGAAAGAAAAAATCTTCCGCACCCCATAACTATGAAATGGTTGTTCCCTTATAAAATTAATATGTTTCTCTGGGTTCATTTGTCATTTATGTTTAACTCTCCTATAATAAGAGCTAATGTGTTCTATGAATGATTAATCTTCTGTAAACATGCTTCAAGCTAAAATTAAACTATGTACTTGTATGACATTAGCTATATACTCTTGTATATAAACTGAATTAAACATAGTGTCGTATTAATAATAACGTAGCTCAAGGCTTTAATAGTCGAACGCTATTTTAATTATTTTCGCCACATCTAGATAGACGAGATACTACATTTTATAAATACTGATAATTATATGATCTGATATATGTTTGCACTCGCATTACTGATTTCTCAACAGAGCCCAGTGGAAATATGTTCTGAAAACATCTCGTCTTCAAGATTATTTTGAAAACTCTTGTCCTTTTTCTGTACCAACCACCGAGAGACATTAGTGATAATTACATATTTTTCTATTGCTTTCACTGCTAAATTCGTCTTTGCCACAAGGCTATTCAGTTAATCATGTGTGTTAACTCGTAATGTTATACCATTGTCGTTCATTAGCACAGATCCCATGACTGGTACATTTATAGATTGTTATTATTTGTTTGATGTTGCTATACAAAGCTTTTGTCCTCAAGCCAAAACAGTAGTAATATCTGATCCAGTTATATGGACAAGGGAAGGGATTTGAATGGGACTCACTGGAGACCTTAACTCACTGGCCTCAACAATATTATTGTACCTTCATTATGAAAGTTGTACATGAACCTTGACAAAGGACTGCACTGTTTACACGGTATTGGAGCAACATTAGTCTGGGAAACATCACGGGAATAATGCAACAACGAATATATTGCATGACAAAATCATTACAATTGGTATACAGTAGAAATATCGTTTTGTCACAGCACCACCACATGTGCAAGATACACCTCAAGACAGATTTCTATATCATTACAGTCCGTTAGCTTTTGGTACTTCAAGTGCTAATTCACTTATTCAAATATTAAAAATACACAATAAATATTATTGAAAGATAATTAAATAATGATAGACAACCATATATGCGTCTTGTAGTCAATAAACTACTCTACTAAATTTTAAATAATAATAATAATAATAATAACACTTTATTATCCAAATATACATGCAATAATTACATGGAAATTCTGTTTCCACCCTTACGGGTGGTTGTCGCCGCAGTAGGCCTACAGCGCCAGCACCAATTTTCAGCTGGGCCGATTGGGACAAGTTGAGTTTAGTATCTTGTCCAAGGGGCGCCGCTAGCTAGGATCGAACCCGCAACCTAACCATCTTCGTATCACGAGTCCGACGCTTGTTGCTCACGGCTCCCGCTTCACCAGATAGTATAATTGTTTGTACGATTCGTGTAACGCGAGTGCTTTTGATTCAAACGATCGTGACAGAATGAACGAACCACCGTTCTGGATGAACCTGGGTGTAGTTCCATGCTCAAATAGCTTAAATTCGACTCGATATGTTCCGAAAAGATTCATTGTTGGCTTACACATATGAGCCAAACATTCAGATTTAACAATTTAGCACGAGTTTACTGTGTATAATTGTATGCGTTTACTGCGTATGTGTGTTTACTGTGTATAATTGTATGCGTTTACTGCGTATGTGTGTTTACTGGGTGTATGTGTTTACTGTGTCTTCAGCTATGTCGAAAGCGACGAGATTGCATGGATCTTTAACTGTATTTGTTGATATTACAGTTCAGTTTTAATAAGTGGGTAAACATTTTGGTTCGGTAGCTTCTTCTCACATCACTAAATGCCTTGTATTTGCATGTCTATCTTTTTAGCCCATCTTCAAGTCGTCCATTTAACCTTTCTTCAACCCGTGTCGTTTTATATATTGTAGGGAGCGTTGAAACTGTACTTTGACGTTGTCCATAACAAATACGTGACCTTTAAATGTAATATTGAGCTAGTGAAAGCAATGCGCAAATCTTTGTCCTTGAAACATTGTGCGTTAGTGTAAAAGAAATAAACCTATCAACAATGTATTGGTGTCAAATGCTATATATGATGAAACTATTCAGGAACTATGTATAGAGCTGTTATCGGTTGGAGATCAAATATTCAAAGGTTTTGGCTCGTACATAATCACGAAACGATGTCATTGACATATACTTTTTTGATAAATCACAGAGTTTAGTGGGTGACAGTTTGTGTTCATCACTTATTTACAACGATGGCAGATCAGAAAGACAAACTCATGCCATTAACTTTAGAAATTGGATCCATTTGCAAGTGTTTCATCATGTATTTGTTTCTGTGTTGTATTTAATGTCCATTTTTACTGGAAAAGATTCTTCTTAAGCAAATGTCACCATGCATGAAATAATTAAAAACATGTACATTTGTTTTTTATTAAGATTCTCCAGGTAACTCTTCACTAACTTGGACATTTTAATGTGGGCGGTGAACGACCTTGTTGAGTCTGAGTTATGTCCCCTACAGAGCCGCCATCCTCCAAGGTCAAAACGAAGAGTAAACATTCAGCGCTGCGCCAATAGAAATGTGGGCATACGATGCCAGATTACACAGCTCTTCGCTGCATCATCCCAGGTGTGATCGTTTTGAATACTTTAAGAGTTTTACATTCTTGCTGAAAATGCGACGTAACTTTCAGGAGTCTGTTTTCGCTTGCTGTTCTGGCGATGTCTTCATGAGCGGACGCCGTAGATGCACGTTTAAATGAGCAATTGCTTCAAGTATTTCCTCACATAAAGACTATTTCATTCTGCCATTTGCTCTTCATTGTGATGTGGCGGAACTGACATATATACGCATGTTCGTACTTGACAAATTAAACGGTTTCTCCAGAAATGACATATAATAATAAATCATGTATCTATATAAACCAGTTTAATTTATTGAAGACACTACTGAGCATCCGACACTGAAGCACGCGAAACCGGAATATGAAAGAGCGTCGGAAACAACAGAACATCCCATTGTTGTATACCATAGCACGGAGTACGCCATTTTACTTCATGCATGTTTACATATTTACACCGAATAACCTTTAACATTATTAATGTGAACACCTGCAAATGTAGTGGACCTGTAAACGTTTAGGCAGAATATCGTACACAGTGCAGGGAGTCAGAAGGTCATCTGTTGATTGACAGCCGAATTACTTACACATCTGTCACATAGAATAAATGCTGAACCATAACTAAAATTAAATGTAACCTTCGCTATTAACAGGATGTTTGGCCTTCCTGTACGTATACACATTAAAGTGCACGATTTCTCCTAGCATTAGTACGTCTTGTTCAGTGCTAATTTTTAGTGCAAACAACTTTGCTTCTTTCGCTTCACATCACAGATGCACACGCGCACACATGTGATCCAGGTTCTATTTTAGATGTCTGTTTTCACATACTTGCGTGCGAGTTCACAGATCTATACATTCTGAAGTATATCATTTTTTTTTACATTTAATGGTCGTGAATGTGATTAATGCAGGCTACACGCGGGGCTACTTTCACGCCATGCACTGACCTTTGAAGTTCACAATTTTATACAATAGATCCATTGGTGTAACTGCAAGCCATATAAAAAACATCCAGGCCTATAGCTACATCAGTTATTATTTATGCAATCTACGCCAGTTTGCAATCCAGTACACATTATAGTCACTACTTCATTCTGGTGTTCAAGTGCAAGTGGGTGACCTTGCCTCTTACGCAAAATAATCTAGTACCGGTTCTGGCTACATGTATCTTAAATATACCTTAACAAACTGATTTAATATCATATTACTCAAAGGAAGTGAAACCTAGTATCGGCATAAACTGATATAATCGAGTTTGTCGGAATTAACATATTTTATAAGGTTTTTAATACCGTATTGTCACTGCTGACATTGTGCCAATTAACTAAAGAAATTTTAAAGCTGAAAGTTATTGAACTTTCGAAAAATATTACACTTCATGAAATGTTCCTCGAAATCCGAAATTCATGATGTATCGGCAAAGGCAGCATTTGCAAGTGCTGTTTATGATTGTCACTTTAAACATGCATACATTGGCAGATTATAAGTGTGCCAACATGTTATCATGAGAATTGAGGATACACTGCTTATTGTAAATGAAATAGTGGTATTACTATGTCTGAGCCTAAACTTCTTGTGAGTTGTACATGAACAAATGAAGTCACTGGCGGGCGCGTACAACGACGCGAAAATCCATCCATCAATCCTAATGAACCCACTGATGAGTGGACCCGAATAAGTCACGTGATGGTTGGTCTACTGATGAGAAACATGTATCGAAGAATATCCGCTCATGTCGGTCCGACAGAGGTGGTTGTATCCGATATAAGTGACGTTGGCTGCGGCATACACATTTCTGGTTTGAACCCATAGGCGTACGGGCCGGGGGGGAGGGGGCAGGGGGAGAGGCACCCCCAGATTCGGGCAAAATTTCTCAGAATTCGGGCAACAACGTCCCAAGATTCGGGCACAGCAGAGCGTCAACGTGTTTTGGTTTTTTTTTGCTTCTCGGTATTATCAGGTGTCCATTTGCATCAACCATTAGATCTGGTCGCCTGTTCTCCAGAAGATATGATCATATCGTTTCTATTTTTCAATACGATATATAGATCAGACGATATGTCTGGACGATCTTCCATATCACCTAGGTTTTTTGAATATTATGTAAGTGAGGACACAGGGACAAAGACACTGATAATTCGAAGGACACAGCTGCAAAGCAAGCTGACGAATTTATCACACAACTCGATATTGATTGTTATAACAAGTATTAATTTACGTCAGCTGGTTTTGATCTCCATAGAGCAGGTCATACTGAGGTCACTCTTTCATAATGTCCACAAACAATGTCCAGGTAATAGCAGGTGCTGACCTCCCTTGGCCCATGTGGGTAATGCCCTGGCAGATGTTGACATCATGCACGGCATCAAACTGTCAGTTTGCCAGTGCTTTCCACAACCTTATGGGTGTAGGAAAATCAGCTACTGAACCGAAAAGCTCAGTAAACAAACAAACCCAGAAACTACCATTAAAAGAACTATTCTAATGACTGTATTAAAATTACAGCCTGTCGTCTGTACATTAAGTGTGTGTGTGCGTGCGTGCGTGCGTGTGTGTGGGTGTGTGTGTCTGTGTGTTAGATGATACAGTTTCTGTTGAAACAATCCATTACATTGACGAAACCTCTGATGTGATACAATGCATTTTATCTAGGATAAAGACATGTGTTGTTGTCTTGGACACATGAATTCTACTGTGACAATACAGTTTTTGTCGTATTATAATGGATCAACACGTACAAACTGATATTCAACACCTGTATGATTGTTACAGGTGATTTATGAGTGTCTGTTGATTAACGCACGCCTCTTGGTGCAAGATGACTTTCTTGTTATTGTCATGCACCCCAAAAACAACAATGCCAAATACTAGTATATTTGTACCTGTAATTTTAGACACATTGATATCAACGTTGTTTTCAAACTTCTAGGATTCCCGTGTGTATTACACTTAAACCAAAACTGTAGAGTAGAAAAGTAGAATTTTGTTCATGCTGAATATATACTAGAATATGACTGTCGATGAGATTGTACGTACGTTTAACTGTGCTGTGAGAATTGTGACCCTATGTTGTCACATAGCTTTCATGAGGTTCTCTTTGGTAAGAGGCGCGACACTCAGCAAGTGAGTGAGTGATTTGGGGTTTTATGTGATTTTCGGCAATCTTTCAGCCACATCACCACTGTCTCACTTCCTATTTCTCTGGGCAAACAGAGAGGTGCCTGGGGGAGGGGGGGGGCGGGTCTCGAACGACAACAGCCAAGGCTGACAGATTGCTGGTCCGACGCGCTAACAATTGCGCCCCATCCCATCATCAGCAAGGAAGACCAGATAGGTAATAAATCAGGTACCTGTTGCTTTATACGTTGTATCTCAAAACCGATTTTAACCGTTGACGTCAATGCGACGTCGGTGCCGATCACATTCATCAGTTCTGACCCACTGCCTATTAACTTCTTAACGTGTATTAAGAAGTCACGTTATTATAACTCAGGATATTTCCCCTGCCTCATTATTTAACTTTGTTGCTCCCGTTTATTGGACACCGAGATGTTTTAAAGAATATATACTCCTCAAAAAAAGTAGGGGAACTTGGAATTTCAAGCTAAATAACATAACCGACTTAAACGGCACAATAGCCATAGGATGCCCTGGTCAGCAATGAGCCCTGGCCTTTCCCCCATTGAAAATGTCTGGGACGTCTTGGGTCGACGTTGTGCGTCAACGTGAAAGGCCACCAGCCACACTAGATGAACTTGTCCAGGCGTTGGTGGAAGAATGAGCAAGACTGCATCAAATTACCATACGTAGACTCATATGCACGATGCCTCAAAGAATAAATCAGTGTTTGACCAATAACGGGGGCATTACGCACTATTGAAGCAAACATGTCAATTTCCGTTTCTTACCCATTCCTTCTTTCACGGACCAAAACAGCAAGAGAAACGGTTTAGGTAATGAAATACCGGGTGAATTGTTTACTCAATTCCTTCTTTGTAAAGATACAAT
>JAUELE010205143.1:0-13318 GCA_031471655.1 Diodora aspera | reverse complement strand
GCAGAGCTTGAGTTCACAAAAGGTGCCTCATTGTGACAGGGGTGATATGCGTCTCGGCTTGCAAGCTGTCACACCAGTCGGGGAGAGGATGCGTGACACTATGTCAGTCGTCGGAAGCCCCACGGGGTATGGTGTGAAGAGAACGTCTATTACAAAGACTAACAAGAAGACATTGTCCCCCGCCATGCATACATTTGTCTTCTTTTTTTGTTGTTTATATTTTAGAGTGACCATAAGGATTTTATGTCGAAAATTCTTTTTATTTTTATTTCTAGCAGTACTTTAGTAAAATATTTTGCCTGTACATTAAAATCTGTAGGCCCTCTGAAATGTGTTGTTTGACCCGAGTCCTGTACAAGTGCTGTGACTCTAAATGACCCATCATGACCCAACACACATGCCAATATGCACATGCATGCATGACCTTAGGTCGCTGTTCCAAGTTGTTGTCTCACGCCATTGATGATTGATGTGTTGTGATTTCGATTAATGATAGCTTACATAGACAGAATGTTAATGTCTCACAGATAAATTCTGAATTTTCGTATCTAGTTAAGTACAGCGGTTTTATGTTACAATGCAAAGTTTGAGTTCCCTTGTTTGAATAGATTTGAAGATATTTGACTAAACCCCGGTCCAGAAATTTCCATAAACTATTTTTTTTCAATGCGGGTTCTAAAGCTTTGTTTCAGGTATACACCAACCACCCGACACGGCACTTGTTGATTTCTGGAAGGACAGAAATTTCAAATGTCTCACTAATACCAAAATTGTATTTCTTTTCGTTAGAAATGGCAAATGAGAAAGAAACAAAAACAAATCAAATTTCGACTCGAGTTGGCAAGATATGGCCAGGTAAGTGTAATTTCTTTACCCAAGCGCTTGCTCTGCAGACGTGTGTTGAACCTCTAGCTACTTGCAATTGTGAGCCAGATATTTATTATTTTCAGCTCCTTTTCTAATTCTTGTAGAGAACTTATTGGTAACTTTTAGAATCCCATCGTATCATTTTTGTATTAGGTTGAGCAGGTCAATAGCAGAGATATTAAAATCCGGCAACTAAAAAGAAAAAGTCCCTACGTTCAATATTAATATATTTTCCGTGACATTTAAAAAAATCCTTATCGGTAAGTAAAGGTTCGCCCTTCCTTGCACCGAGACTCACCTTGAGCAAGTGACTTTACTCGTAAATTGCCTTAGTCCATCCAGCTGAAGCTGGGTACTCGTCCTCCATCAGGAGTGTCGTTAACCTTCTTGCACATAGTGGCTGTTTAAGTTACACCAGGGTAATAATGCCGAGTGCTTTGGAGCAAGCTTTACAAGCCTGGCTTTTGCGCTATACAAGACATAGAGTTAATATTAATATTATTATTATTATTATCACCAAAGTGCGAAAATAAGTCAGCATGCATATACTACTACACGTGCATGTACGTCTGTCAGAAATATACGAAAGTACATGTATGTCCCTCCGACTCTCATTAGAAGTCCCTCCTCAACCTCCCCCACCCTCAAAGAAAACCCCCCAAAAAACCCGAAGCCCTGTCTGATCATGTGGGTGGTCTTGAAGTAGACAGTATGTTGGCGGTTAAATGGTTAATTTGTCGTGCCTTTCGTTTCAAGAATGCTCGATATGTAAAGTTTCCGACTCACGCCGACGAATTTCCGATTGATCGTCTCCACTTCCTGGATACCTTGGGCACAGGGAATTTTGGGAAGGTGATGAAGGCGGAAGCTCTGGATATCAATGGAACTGGAAAATGGGAGTTTATTGCGGTGAAAATGTGCAAAGGTAGGAACAGCTGAATACGCAGTTACAGCGAAGATATAGAACCAACAGGGCCCTGTTTCACAAAGCGATCTTAGCGCTAAGATGATCTTAAACCCTTAAGATCAACCTTTTAAAGCAAGTTTTAACCATCATTACAGTTTACAAAGCAACTTAAAGCTGTACAACATGTCCTAAAATAACTCCTAGATCATGTTGAGAAATATATACAAATGTTTGTCACGTTGTTTTTAAAATTAACCGAGTCGCTAAGATTGATCTTAACTAAGATCGGTTTGTGAACAGGGCCCTGATCCATTCAATGAGTTAACATTGGAACGAAAAGAAAAAGTTAATGACAAAATAAACAAGTTTTGCAAATACAGAAGATTAAAATGCCCTTCTTGCGTATTATTCGCGAAGGGCTGCTGATGTCATGGTATCTTGTCTGAACATCACCCATCCTCGAAATCCGGGCATATAGGGGCATATACAGTACGCCGTATGCCCTGGAATCACTCCTCTTTACTACGTGCACAGTCGGTTTGTGTGTATGGAAAGTCCATAAATATAGACAACCAATGAAATGTCATAAACACTGCACGAAAAGGAACTCTTGGTAAATTTAAACACATAACATCTTTACTTCGCCGAGTGTTAGTGTTAGGAGAGACGTGTCACATGATTGGATGCAAGCTTTCGCTGTGAAAGCTTAACTGATTGGTCAAAAAGCCCGCTTCGAAACAATCGTCGTGAATAGGAGTGATTCTAGGGAATATGACGGACCATTGACGGAGTGATATATGCCCTGGATTTCGAGGATCTCCATCATCCCTCGATGACACAATGTTTGTGGTCCCTGTCAACTGACGGCCAATTAACATTGCTGATTGTTATAACATTATAGTATATCTTGCAGTAAACTGCAGTTGAACAACAGCAACATTATAGTATCTCTTGCAGTATACTGTAGTTGAACTAAAGGAACATTTGAGTATCTCTTGCCGTGTACTGTAGTTGAACTACAATAATATTATAGCATATCTTGCAGTATACTGTAGTTGAACTACAGCAACATTATAGTATCTCTTGCAGTATACTGTAGTTGAACTACAGCAACTTTATATTATCTCTTGCAGTATACTATAGTTGAACTACAATAACATTATGGTATCTCGTGTAGTCTACTAAAGTTGAACTGCAGCACCATTATAGTTCTTATTGTAGTATAATGCAGTTAAACTGCAGCACAATTACAGTACTTCTTGCAGTTGAATGTAGTTAAACTGCAGCACGATTTCAGTACTTCTTGCAGCAAACAAGAGTTAAACTGCAGCACGATTGCGGTACTTCTTGCAGCAAACAATATTTGAACTGCAGCACCATTACAGTACTTCTTGTAGTATAGTGTAGTTGAACTACAGCATCATGACAGTACCTATTGCAGGATACTGTAGTTGAACTACATCCCCATGACAGTACCTGTTGCAGGATACTGTAGTTAAACTACATCCCCATGACAGTACCTGTTGCAGGATACTGTAGTTAAACGACATCCCCATGACAGTACTCCTTGCAGTATACTGCAGGTGATTTACAGCTACGACAGTAGGGAATATTTGACAAAACTTTGAAAAATGTGTATTCTCCTTTCCTCCTGTCCTTCGTATCTGTATTCAAGATTATTTTATTGGTATTTATCAATTTTTAAAATAATATTGAATACAGCAAAACAAACCCGGCGCAAAGGAGGTAAACATCTTTTAGAGTTTGTCGAATGTCACTCCACTTTCCAATGTCACAAAGGTTTACGGAACGCTTTTTGCATCTCTGCAAACATTTCACTGAACCAATGTAAACATTGATTCTAATATTGACCCAATATGACTGAAAATGGGTATTAACGCTTCCCTGTGCGGACAATCACAAAGCAAATGTGGAAAACATATGTCCATGCGTATAAGGAAAATAAAGTTTTAACAATAATATTATCATAACACACGCAACTAAGAACAACCATAAAAAGTAAAACTCAAAACTACATGACAGTGATCGGTTGTCATACAAGCTGCTTTGAATGAATTGATCATTGTGACGCTATTCACAGCTGCATTGTATCAGAGTACCATACTGATTGAAACAGTAATGTTCTGTTCCAAAGAAATTGATGATTGTTGATCTTACGGATCTTGGCGATCAGAACGAAGTTTCAATGGACAGATCATGTTGATGTCATCCACCTCTCCCCAATGCCAGAGTACTGTACAATCTTATTGAAACATTAATGGTCTCTCCATATGGAAATGCACGTGCTTTTAATGAACAGATCGCGCTGATGTCATCTTTGTGTCAAGGGCCAATTTAAAAATATACCGTTCTGTTCCAATGTAAGTGAATCTTGATAGTCTCACTCTGAGGTTTCAATGAACTGATCATGGTGTTGAAATTTAAGTCACCCCAATGTCAAGGCACGACCCAATCTAAAAAGAATACTTTTCTGTTCCAATGTAAGTGTTCATGGTTAGTCTTACGGATCAGAACGAGGTTTCAATGAAATGATCATGTTGATGACATTCATGTCATCTGTATGTCAAGGCACGACCCAATCTTAAACAAACCATCCTGTTCCAATGTAAGTGGTGATCGATAGTCATGAGTCAGAACGAGCTATTAATGGACATCATATTAATGCCCTACTCGCCACAGTGATGTTAGAGAATCCAAATAATACCATTTTATCGCATCTCAGTGTCGTGGTGATCGGTGATGTGGCGAGTTGAGACGAGTTTGTCAATGCACAGATGATTTTAATGTCATCCACGTCATCTTATTGTCCTACTATGAAGAATCTAAGGAAAACCAACATTTATTATCAGTACTGCTATCCACTATGATGCAAGCCATGTCGTACAATACGTAAATATCAAATTCCAGACACGGCCACGGATGCCCAAAAAGAAAATCTGTACCACGAGACCGCCATCATGAGAAAACTTCCTAAACACATCAATGTCGTCAGCTACCTGGGATATGTGGCATCTTCAGGTCGGTACAACGAAACTGCTTCGTTACATTTTTTCTTTATCTAAAGTTTATATCAACATAGGCGTATTAGCGAGGAGTGGGGTTGGGGGACCGATGGCAGCAAGGTCTGGAATCGTGCCAAAACTGCCGGGATGCTAACGGTACCTTTTACCTAGAGAATAAGGAGGCCATTAACAGACTCACCTGTCCTTAATATAGTAGAGAACATTACCTTGGTGCATGTCATTCATCCTCACCAAACGTACACATCTGAACAGTTTAAATAAAAACAGAATGGAATTTTGTTTTTGATAGACAGATTCAGGCATATAATTTGGTGCTTATATTTCAACCAGTCTTCGAGATATTTAGACTGTTTTCTTCTCAGTTGAGAGGTGTCTTAAATTGAACTTGCCACTCCAGATTAAAGAGATTTTATTGTTTCTCGCGCTATTTAACGTTCCTTGTTCATCTTCAGATATATTCGTAGCAACTTCATCTCTTTACGACCAAATAGTTCCATCGACAATATATTTTATTTAAACGGTTTAGATGGTGCATTTATAACACCAATGTACCAATCTGTTATATCGCTTTAACTAAATATCAACACGTGAAGGCACAAAGCAACAACAGTTCAGACTCATCTTTCATTAAAGTAATCTCCAAACTAGATTTTCTTCATGAATGATCTATGCGCTAGAACGTGACCAGTCTTATCAAAATGGCTTCGATAGGGACATGAGGTGTTTCCTCGCCTTGACCGAAAACACGATGGTGATTCATGATTGTTTCAGACCCCGCTCTGCTGCTCATGGACTACCTTCCTGGAGGAAACCTCTTGAATTATCTGAGACAGCGGCGACCAAAGAAGCCAGACCCAGAGACTGATGCAGATGGGGGCGCCGAAACTGGGTGTGACACAAGTACGTCCAACGACTCAGAAGGTGTGGTTGATGACTGCAAGATCGAGCTCCACCTACTCTCGTCACGTGATCTCTCCTCGTTTGCCCTGCAGATTGCCAAGGGCATGCATCATGTTGCCACAAACAATGTAAATGCATCCTTATTTGTTTAATTTGGGATTATACGTCTTTAATAGAGGCGCATTAACTACCACTCGTGCCCTTGGGTATATCCTGCCCTTGAACCCTGCCCCACCTTTCTGTGGATAGATATGAAAAATAATATATGCAAAGGTAGTAACATATCATCCAATGTACACTCAACCAGTCAACCAATCAACCAATTTATTTGCGCTCGGGACCCCCATCCACAAGTTCTAAACTACTGTAATACCTGTCTTCTGTATATTTAAGCTGGACCGTTTTCCCCCAGCAGGGACGATTGGTAGGTTCTGTGTTAATAACATAAACTGTAATTCAGGCCTTATAAAAGTGTGTACCCAAGTAAATTACACCTTATTTCCAATCTCACGACAGATGTAGACTTTCTTTGAGGGAGTGCCGAAGAATGGTCCATCGATTTCCAAATACTTTCCTGGTATAAGCCGAAAGCATTTATTTGCAAGTGCGACGTTTCCGAAGGTTTACGAATATTGTCATGAATTTGTCGGAAAATTCGGAATGCTTGTATTGTACCTATTTTACATGGGTGTGTTTAAATAAATTTGAATATTCAAAAGTATATAAAGTGATAAACATGTTATATGTGTGTGTGTATCAGTCGGGGTATGTACAATATTTATCGTTCCAATGTTGTTTTTTTATCAAACAGAAAACGTTGAATTAGCCCTCATATCCACCTTAAACAATCTCAGTTCAAACTGACAATTTGCACATATACAAATAACTGGTAGCTTTTGAGCAGGCAGGTAACATGTTTAAGGTGTTAGCCTAGTCTGTCGCCCAGACCCTAAAGCATACAAAGATATTAATGGAGCCTGCCCAACTCTAGATATATAGCAAGTCTAGGATTACTTATATCCCTGGGCTCCTTTTTGGTTTTAGTATTTTAATATTTTTGTAGATAAATATTTCTGGGACTAAATGTTAGTCTAGTGTTAGCCCTGCTGTCAGTAACTAGGTTTTTTGGAGGTTTGGGATACTGTATATCAATTTAGAAAGATCATTTGGTAAACACTTTCTAAATTATTCTATAAACATGTTGTGAAAATATCGTTGATTGAGTTTTCATCTTGGTTACCTTTCATCCATCCTCGAACTCCAGGGCATATATAGCTCCGCCATCGGTTCGTAATATACCCTGGATATACTTCTATCCACCATTTTCGCTGTATGTGTATTGAAAGTCAAAGTTAGCTGAATATAGACAACCAATGAAATGTCACATTCACTGCACCAGAATTAACTCTTGATAAATTCAAACACATAAAGTCTTTGCTTCGTCAATTGTTAGGAGAGACGCACCACATGATTGGACGCAAGCTTTCGCTATTGAAGCTTCACTGATTGGTTCAAAACGCCCGTCTCGAGACGACCGTCGTGAATGGGTGTTATTCCAGGGCATATGACGGACCGTTGGCGGAGTCATATATGCCCTGAATTTCGAGGATACCTTAATAATAATAATATGTACATTTACAATGCACCAAACTCCACACTAAGTGTGCTCATAGCGCTATATAAAAAGAGTGTGTCAAAAGTGAAAATTAAGTGGAGAATATTTTGAGAAGAGACATGTCTTAAGGATAGCTTTAAACGACTAGTGAGAAATAGAGAGTTTTAAGTGTTCTGGCAAACTATTCCATTCTTTTGAAGCACAAACAGAGAAGATACGGTAGCCAAAATATTTAAGGTTCCATTTTGGTACTGATAGAAGCTTCTGTTCACTGCGCTGAAATTGAGTACCTGGTTGCAAAGTGACGGTAACGTTATGTTAGCCTTCAAGCCTCTAGCAACCAGCTTAGTTTGTATACACAGTGCCTGTTCTTGTATATATTTGCATTTTCCTTATCATTTCAAAACATCTTCGAAGAAATCACTTAAAATCATACCATACGTGCTCAAGAACAGGCTGACGACTGCATTGCCAATGTCAGTGACATACTTTCCTCACATATAATAAGGTATCGTCACATCAACGAAAAGACTAAATATTCATCTTAAAACCACAGACTTGTATAGGTCCTGTGCTAATGAATCGCACGTTGCATGTATGAACGATATGCAAAACATTCACATAACCTATCTTCTTCATGTGTAAATTGATATGTAACGTGCTCGGGGTCCACTCTGACTCATATCAGTCTGTTCCCAGACTAACGACTACGCCATAAATTGACATTGATGATTTGCTGCAGTGAAACCTGCAACATAGTCTAGAAAGTGTAATAGTTTATACCTCACTGAGAAGAGTGGCTACTTCAAAATAGATGTCGAGCTCGCTCAGACCACAGCCTGGTTGAGACTGGCTGATTTGAACATCGTGGACGGAGAACTTCAAATTTGTGGCCTCCGAGCTTGAGAATCATGACCGACTCATTGCAGATTGGTGACCGCCGTGACTGGTACGTTTAATTAAATTAACCTTTTGATTCATATTTAAGACTGGCGCGTTGGAAACTTATGAATGACTTATTTCATACTTATGGCTTTAAAGCTATGACAAAGTCCACCACCCAATTAACATCCGGGTTCTCCAGCGTATCGGCCAGTAGCCTGCAACCCGATAGCGTTCATAATAATCAATCACTTCAGAATCGATATAAGCTTTACAAATTGGAATAACAGTCCTGTCTCAGGAATACGTGCTGACGTGCATGTTACTTAATAACGTATTAGCATGAATTTCCAACACAAAACTGCAGCAATGCCAAGACCTGAAGGGTATTGTGAAAACTATCACACCTGCTTGTATTTTCATGACTGTGTTACCAGGATACCCATGGTGCCTGGCTAATGATAAAGATACATATAAAACAATCACGCCGATAACGCTCTCGTGATTTGTTATGTGTTAATAATACTACTAACAGTTGTCATCGGAAATGTGTTCACTGTAGTCACGTGCACACGCTATTATTGGAGATTGGTTGATAATGGGTTTAAACAATTCTATGTTGGTCAACAGGCACTGTGAAGTGGTTGTTATTTCCCAGCACACGTGGACTAGCAGTCATGATGCCTTAAAGACATCACCATCTAAAACTTGTGTTTTGACAAGAGAGAAATAGGTCACCTTCGTCCGTTGTTGGCCTTGGTATACCCATTCAATTAAAAGAGCAAGTATATCCGATTTTCCAGAGAATTATACAAAATTATACAAATGTTGCATTTTCACTTTTAACTATTATTTATTTCAAACATATTTTATTCACGAAAGTGAAACGGATTCGGAACAAGTTATACCAACTAAGGTTACCCTCTCCGATTGTATTTACAGTGTATAATTTACAGAAATATAATTGTAGTAACAAGAAACAATATGTACAACAGATACAAGATATAGATACACATGATCAATTTTAAGCCAGTACACTATCAGCCTTAAAATATTAACTTTTAGTATTAAAAAGGTAGGGACGTCCAATAAAGCTGAGGCATAATAGTCGATACATAATAATTTCAATTACACAGTTTATGCATAATTGGTAAGACATCTGACGACAGAGTTATCTGTTCAGATTTAACTTGCTGTGACGTATCGAACCTTATCACTACTGTCCTAAAGGAAATATGCCACGAAGTGTCTAACCCGTCAGTATCATGTAAACCCATCTCTAGTGGCACAGATTCCATCTGCTAATCAAACGTCCAAGGACAGTTTGACGCAGTTGGTGCCATTTCGCAAGTGGCACAGGACCACGTTCCTTGAGAATGGTGGGTAAGCGCCTGCCTAGCATGTCCCAGAAATGTTCCATTGGTTAACAGGGCATTTTCCTCCAGTCAAGTCCTTCAGAAATTGCCTGGGGGAGGGTTGGGGACGGGGCATGCCATAGAACCGTTTAACAGATAAAAGGTTGGGACTGCCTACTGCCTATGGCAAAGCTGTGATGTTTCGCTGTTGAAGGCACAGTGACAATACGGGTCCCGTGTGCTCTTGCATTGTCATTTTGGAACACGAAACGAGACCTATGGCGACGCGCAAATGGCACCACATATGCCTCCAGGATGTGATCACAGTAATACTGACCTATGACACGCTCGTGTTCTGCCGGCCTCAGTAATATCGCTCCACTCCATCACAGACCCAACCGCAAGACGATCATGCTGAATTACGTCAACGAACAGGAACCGTTTAGAAATTGGGCGGTCTGTCAAACGCGAAATGGCTCGCGGGTGTGGTGCATGCAACTTCCATCTGTGTAAGCGATTCCGCATCGTCTGCCCATGAGCGCTCGGATCAGTAACTTGGTGAAGGTGATTTTCAATCTGAGCAGCAGTTTGAACACACTTTCTTAACCCTGTTGTTCGAGTGGAGCGGTCTTGTGGAGCAGTTGTCGCCCTTGGTCCACCTGACTGACGTCCGTTATCGACGTTTTGTGTCTAACGGTATCTTGACCACAATCAGCTTATCGTCGATTGTGACACATTAATAGTTTGTTTCATAGCCATCTGTATGGTGCCAATGTTCCAATGACATTTTTGTCAAAACGTTTATTACGTCCTATGTAGACGTCCTATGTCCTATGTAGAAAAAAAACCCAGTTTCAGTTCCAAACGATACACAGATAGGGTTTCTTTGTGAAAAAAACAATTGGTCAAATATTTTTAAGCTGGCTGACAAGCCAGGTTTTGTGAATCTCGCAGAAACGTTCTGGGACTTGTGTTTAATTTTGTGATTTTCCGAACACTAAATGAACAACTTATTGAATTTCCAACAAATATAAACACGAAATGGGATACCCTCTACTCTTTATATATGTATATTCTGTGAATCTTTGAACTGGTTAAAATAAGCTCAGAGATATAAAAATACATTGACACTATTTACAATTATATACAATTTACTAATTGATCTACAGGGTTTTATTTTTTTTATTCAGTTATTTACAAAGGTACATGTAGTACATGTATAAACATTATCAGGTTACCTTACATGAACTTTCATTAAAAAATCTGTCCGACGGTGATGACAGCAACAGATGCCATAGCGGAATGGATGACAAAGCTATCACTTATTCTCCCACTTCTGTCTCACTTGAGGCTGATTTGGCGAAACCCATAATGACAACAAATTCAGCAGAATTACCCCAAGCACAACTCCTGTTTACTCAGTAATCTGATACATGACGTCCTACAAGTTCATCTTTAGAACGTCTTCGACTTGACGAAATGTGACTGTTTACTACTTCAATTATTACATTATTGACACAAGCATCCAGAAAGAGTAACAAGATATATGAATGCATTTCAACAACGGTCAGTAATAAACCTTTAGGTTATCTGATACGACCACAAGATCACAACACACAAATTAAATTTGTTCAAGGATGTTTGCACTTTCTTCGTCATTGTTTGCCATTGCTGTAATTTGGAGAACCTTTGACATGAGTACGCGATGTAAGGGGGAATAACAAGAGTTCTTTCAATTGATTTTATCGATCAGGAGGCTAAAAATAAATATTTGTCTTTAAGTGTTCGGTTCAGTGCAAAAAGTTCATTCCTAGACAGGCTGTGGTCCGAGCAGTTTTCTAATGATTCACGTGTTTTGTGTTTTATTTAATCAGGCTGTTTGCTGTCAACGTTTAATACGAAGAAGTGATGATAATATAATAATCTGTCCATTTATAGCGCTGGATCGATCCCTTCAATCAGGCATTAACCTTTAAACAATATTACTCTGATGTTATGAACCACATTAAGCCTTCAGAAAAGTAGTGATTTGTGATATTGATCTAGCGGAGTAATGACGAGACAGTTATCTGCCAGGTGTTGCGGCTGTGGGTTCGAATTCATCCCGGGTACTTCTCTTCCAACCTGGCGATGAATCCCCTGACACCGACGTGAAGTTATTTCCCAGTGATGTTATGGCTGAACGACTGCCGATAGCCACATTGATAGCAAGTCACGTCCTCAGAGGAATATACCGATGCCAAGTGCATTTTTGAGTTACAGGACCCCGATGGTATTATTGTTACTATTGTGATGAAGCTATATCATTCTGCCATGTAAAACGTTTGTATTATACAGTTAAAAAGTAGCCTATTTATATATAACTACATAGTCCATTTTAGCGAAATTAGAAAACATGCACTTGTTGCATTAACTCATCGAAATTACAATTCAAGCTGTCAGCAAGATGCTGGAAGTCTGCGAGCGTTAAACATAATAATAACAACCTTCTGGAGAAGAAGAGGTTAATGTTTAACGTTCACAGTCCAGATATACTGATTTAAAAATAATAATAATGAATGGGGATTGGGCTTGTGTTTACGTAGGTTTTTGCAGCTAACTGGATTTGTCTGAGAAAGGTTGCCATTGGAGAGTACGATTTGTATGGTGAGTTGCTCCCGACCCAATATAAGTGCGAGTTTACAGCACTGGAGGATGTATTTGGTGCAGTGAATAGGTACGTGTTCCATAGTGCAAGGTGTGCTGCAGTGATTGCAGTTTAGTCTTTGTATTGGGTTTAAGAATGTATCTTTACCCAGTCTGAGCCTGGTAATGGCTGTGTCCACGTGGACATTGGGGATGATATTGTTGAATTTTACTTTATTGGTTTTGTTTGTATTGTTATGCGTCAGCTGGGTGTATTGTTAGTATAGTTATTGACCCATTTGGCTTTTATTTGTTGCTTAATTATAGCCTTTATATTGGCTTATGTATAGGGTATGGTAGTAGTGCTTGGTAAGTTTGTAAGATTTGTTGGGATTATTTGGGGGTTGTGTTCAGTATGTTCAGTATTAGTTTGGGTTGTGTTTAGGCTGCTGAGTGAGTCAGAAAGTATAAGGTAGAGTGTATGCGTTGCGTTGAATGCCCAGTAGACAGCATGTAGCATGGCAGTTACCTCAGTAGTGTATATGGAATATTGATGCGATTGTTTATTTGTGTTTGGTCTGGTATGTGTACCCCGTACCGGGTGCGCTGGGTGAGTGGATCCATAGATCCATCTGTGTAAATAAGGCAGTGTTAGGGGTAGTATGTGTTAGTGTGTTGCAGTGCTAAGTTGTTTGCAAGAAGTGGGTTTGTGTGCTTGTTTAATGTGACTTGTAGGTCAATTTTAGGTGTACATAGTATTGATAGGTACAGTTTTGTCTTATGTGGGTTTGTTGGGGTTGTATATTTTGTAGGTTTAGGTTTTGATTTAATTGGTGCATTTTAAGCCCTATGGTGGTTTTGCCTAATGTTTTAACGATTGCCAGAGTGTGTGGTGTGGATTTTGTGCTTTTGTGACAAGCTCCTTAATAAGTGGGTTATGACCTGACCCAGGTCAGAATTGGGCTGTAAGTTGGTCCCCTGTAAGGTCCAGGGCATCCTCGAAATCCAGGCTATAATTAGACTACTGATTCCATCCGCCACATACTCTGGACCCACTCCCATTCACGACGATCGTTTTGCGAGAATGGAAAGTCCCAAAATTCTAAATATAGACATTCAATGA
>JAUELE010205041.1:0-22368 GCA_031471655.1 Diodora aspera | reverse complement strand
CATTAATTTTAGCAATTACTGTTACTTGTGAAGAGTTTAAGTACTTATATGTATGTGCCAGTTGAGTTCAGTTTCCAGTGGAAACTCTAGTTTTCTGTTCTTTTCGTCATTTACATGTACAAGAGATTCATTATTCGACAGTAACTATACATTTTACAACCATCAGATAAATGAACCCAAGAAAGACGTATTATTGATTAGATATCTGACTCTGAAGTAATGCAGATATTGAGGTAATAGCTTTGATACACATGTCATACAAATCGTATTTCTGGCGCATGTGATGAAGACTATAAAGACCCAACAAAATTGTAAGTGGACAATCCGTCTTGTGATACATACATCACTGTACGAGTCACATACATGATTGCTGCAATTACACTAATGTACCTAAGCCATCATGGTAGATAAAATTTAGGATCATACTTGTGCGGAAACTTGCCTAAAGTTTTTTGCATTTTGGGTACAGAAAAGATGAAGGGTGGTGTACCTGCAGACGAAATTGAGGACCATTTAATGAAAAGGATTGTATTTGCTGAAAAATGCCGTGCAGCCAATGACAGATCAGGGCAAGCATTCAAACGCACAAAGTGTCCTGAAAGGTTTTTAATGTGTTGGTCAACTGCCCTCTTGCAAACGTTTCGAAGGTTCCTCAAAATCAAAGTTTTGCCGGCACAGCTGTTCACCACATTGTCATGACAGAAAATGAATAACATGCATTATGTCATCGACAGTTTACTGTACAAACCAATTAACATCCATATGGTTGTACAATACGTTCTGCATCGTAATGGGTGTTAATGATAATGTTTGGGAACGTTTGATTGTTGTGCAGCGTATGATTACAAAATGCTCAGTCAGGCGATACACAATGCCCATTTCTGAGTCAAAAATATGCAATGGATGATGATGATGTTTGCGTGTGCAGACCGCAATCACGGCATCCGTTGACACAGACATGCCACGCAACTGTTTGTCTGGTTATTGACGGAAACCTCGCTTACCCCACTGAGGTGTTTTCAAATTTACCGAATTCCAAACCTGCGTTCGTTTACCTGGATGAGTGTAGCAACCAAAACATTTGGTGTCGAGAATGGCGTTGTAATAACCGGTAGTCTTGAAAGCATGAATTGAATATATTTTCCGAACTTGTGTTGGCACGATGTCATCCTGCTACAAAAAAATCGTTGAGGAAATAGTTCGTTTTTGTACAGTTTCCAACGTCTGATGTTATATGTTATACGAAAGTTGCTGAATGCTCTGCAATAGCATTGCCCTCGCTTGTTTTGATACAATAGATTCAGGTCACTGGATTCTAACATCGTTCTCTTCTTAATATCACCAACAAATTGAATTGAGTAAGTTGAGAGGCTAGTATACTAGTATACTTTTGTAAACTAGAATATATTTAGTATATTTGGGTGGGAAATTAGAGTACAAATAAAACTGCATGGGTCATGCATTCAGTGAGATAACATTATTAGAAAATCTTATCTCGTTTTTATTTCTTTAAATGTAGATAAGAGTGACACACGTTGATCTGTTATTATCAAACAAAAGTTTCTCACATTGTAGTATTCTTCTGGGGCATTTTTTATATATTTAATGTGTCTGTAATTCTTGACATTTCAACCTCTATCACCGATGCGTCATCTTCCGAATTAAGTAACTACATGTACATGTATGACTGATAATGAATAGGGAAGTATGAGTTACAAATATATCACTGCAATTTTAAGTGTCAAGGTATTCTGACTACCTCATGTAGTTGAAGTTGAACAGACTTAGCGGTGTAAAAATTCTGTAATATCTGACTGTTGATAATGTCAAAAACCATTTTTGTAACGAATGACTAGATAAGATGTACATGTATATTATGTCTCATTAACTTGCAGGTAGGAAATATCGATTTGGAAGGTATAAGCACATGATAACCAAATTTAAGTGGAGTATGAATCATAAATAAATGTAGTATATTCATTTCATATATTCAAGGACTCGTTGAGAAGGTAGGTTTCGCATCAATGATACATCGTTAAATATTCATGACGTACCACTCTCCTAATGATTGAATTAGGTTTCTGTGTCAGCTAATGAAATGGTGTCAATACAATTGATATTAAAGAAAGTACTGCTACGCGAAATGCAGTTCTTTTTAAATTAATAGTTCGATGAAATACAAAACTACATTTTATCAATATATTTATTGTTATGTTAGGGGCGTTGACCTTTTGGGGGACCTAACCTGTAGTCAAATGCTGATATTTAATGTAAAAGGTTTAAGTAACTGAATAGCTTTCGTGGATGAACTAGTTCATTACTTGTTCCTGTTCCAGGGTCTGGTGAAGGTCAACTCATGAACGGTCAAATAGTCATGGTCTTCCGCGAGTGTTCCACGACAGTCCTTTTCCTTTTGAATCTATTTTATGTGCCTTTTCCAGCATCGCTGATCTCGAACACGGTCAGTTAATGCACGAAAAAAGCTCACCCAACCAGTGATAAGGTTGGTGAGTTGAAGCGGTGAAACCTGCTAGCTACGCTGGTACTAACAAACCAAAGTGATGATCATAAGACTGGCTCCTGCAGTGAAGATGCCGAGGACCCTCCGGTTAGATTCAAACCACGGATCGTATTCGACAGTAGACTGAGCTGTCTAGGCGCGCCAAACGCATAACTGGCACGCCATTCAAAAATATCGTAGTTGCAAAAAGGGAATATGTTAACATTGCAAATGAAATACAACGCTCTTAGATAAGAGCAATACAGAGCATGTTCCGTTGAAGTAAAGTGGAAGAATCGTGGATGGCTAAAGCACTGCAATACCTCTCAGCCTCCCTTCCTCCACACGTGTTGTCAAGGGCTGAGCTTGTTATAGTAATTACACCGATGCTGTTTTTCACTGATAAACAACTGTAAGTTAAGCAGTGACCTGCACATTGGCCGCACTGAACACATCCACCCAGAGCTTGCAACTGCTGAGGGTCGGGTGGCAAGTTATATAGGACTGTACGCTGTATTCTGACTGTCTGCGCTGCTTGTCACATTGTTCATTTAGCTCCTTCACCAATAGTACTTATAATGTATGTGACACATTGCACTTACCACAGTGATCGTGGGTCTCATACATGGAACGTGTGTGTACCTTCCCACTCAGAATTAAAGGAACTCGTCTATGAGCAGGTCGTTCCGACTACCAGGACGACATTGCGAATTTTGCGCAAGGTCAACTTATATTTATCAGACGTACAATAACAGCAAACAAATCGCCCATTTATTGCCAATAAGAAACTCCCAGTGGGTAGACATGTATAAGAGCAATACATATATAACACAGAAAAGGAAGAATATTAGACATGCAGACATATTTATTAGTTTCCGGTTGCATACATGTATGTCAGACAGAGATGGCCTACCGATATCACATCAGTATGATATCAGTTTACTGACTATTACAAGCCTTTGGCTTGACTTGATTTTCAGAGCAAGTCTTGTCATTCATAAAACTATATTTCATTACCAGTAATAATGGTCAGGCCACTTATATAACACTAGATACATGTGTGAAGCGCTCCACATTAGTTTGGCAAGATGTACAAGCCATAACATTTCTCAACTCCTTAGGGAGTATACAACCTAAACCGCCTAAGTTACCAGCAGTTAAATGCTTGAAGCTTAACTTTACATTACCATCTTTCCGACCAGGAATTCTATTTCGTCTGGCTAAACTGAGGCAATAAGCGAACAAAGTCACTTGCCCACAGTGACACCACTGACATTACTATGAGAAATATCAGTGTGAGACAGGGCGAACCCATGAAGGTATGACAGCTTTACAAGCCGAACCGGTCACCCATCCAACTACTATCCCGGCTCGACATCGCTTAACTTATCAAACCTATATGTGATCTACGTATGTTATACCTGACTAACGCACATCACGGATACAAGTTCATCAGTTCTTTTACACATTTTACAGAATAATATTACATAATTTCGTTTGTTGAGAGCACATCATGAACAAGGAAACAAGCAATCAAGCAACTATTTTTGCGCTGAATCCAGGCTAGTTAACCTTATTCCTTAGAGGACCTTCTGAGATGGCTTCTGTGTACAACAGTCAACACACTGTTGCCTAACATAACTGCTGTTTCTATGGAATGCACAACTTAGGTAAAACTAATATGCTAACAGATTTGCGACGTCTGTTGCATCTGAACACTTTCACTGCAGGCGTGCACGCTTTTCCAAAACTAGTGCATTATGTACGTTAATCGCTATACGGTTTCTAACAATGTTGATACACCTTTGCAGGTAAATATTATTTCCGTTTATATGCATGTCGGCTATTTTTAGGATAACGTTTAAAATCGATTGTAATATCTATCCAGGTTAATTGGTATTTATTGCATTATGGTTTTTATTAATTGTATTTTTTTCGCCTGACGAATATATAGCAACTTAGCATGACGAAACCTTTAAGCTTCTTGCACTGAGCATCAGCGACCAAATTCATCCAATGTTCTGAATGCAATTATAGGAAAACATCTCTCGTTCGTCTTCGATTGCCTTTGATTTTTATGACATTAATTATCTCTGGTAATAGAAGATGGACGTCTTGATATCTAATTAGCTGTTTTCACATTATTGTAAAACGGTTTGGATCCTACGCAGCTTGTGGCAAACGATCAAAGTGAATAGAGAATAACCTAGTCAACGCGTTTATAATAATCAAATGCCCCAGCAATCGTTGCACGCAAATATCTTACCAAGACGACACAGGAGTAGCTTTCTGGTAATATTAACGTCCTCGGAGGCCCAGTCTGGTTTCTGTTCCATGATATGTTCTTTGGCTAGTCTGTCGACGGCAACGAAAGAAAAAACGGGCCACATGACATTGAAAATGTAGTAATCAATATACCAATAACTAGCGACGTCACGTTATTTTATACTGATTTCAAGCAAATTCCAACGTGCAAATGATCATCTATTGCCATAAAAGACAGGCGGACTGCTAACCGACAATAAAAGTCACAGAATGCTGGCAATAAAATTTATCTTGCTATAATTTGTGAAGATCTTAAGATTGGCTTTCCATGCATTTATGACTCAATCACCGAGAAGTAATCGAGAGAGCTTTCGTCTGTGGCACGATTTTCCACCATTCAGACAACACGGCAGCTCTAAGTGCCTAACCGGGACAGCCAATTCTCTTCTATACTCTACCATGGGTGTTCTCTTATCGTAACAAATCTCTTTCTAGTCGCTTGCATTGAAGCTTTTCAGTTAGGTTCGCGACCTTTGGCTTTCCGATTACGGAGGACGTTTCTTTGATCAATTGTAGAGCATTCTGGTAAGTGTTAACACGGAGAAGCAACGCGTTAATAATTTAAGGTCATCCTGAGGAGAATGCAAGAACAGTAGCATCCACTGGCAGTAAATTTCACACCAAAGACGGCAATAAAAGATTGCATCACAGACCAATGCCTTCCCCAATAATGTACACACTACGGGGGTTGTTATCAATATGTACATTATCCATGAACTGTACATGTACATACAAAACATGAAAATAATATTATTAGTTTAATTACGAAGATTTAAATCAGGATGTTTTACGTTTCAAGGGCAATATTTCAGCCATAACGGAAGAGGACGTACAAGGTTCACATCGAGGAAAAGTGAAAGCACAATATCCCATTTCAGTTGCCTTGTACGTCAAACATTTGGTAACTGGGGCCACGTATATCCACGTAACTCAACAGTGTTAATACGAACACGTTGTATATGTATTAGGCTAAAATAAAATCAATACACTCATTGTTATTCAAATCATTTTGGCTGATGGAGTATGTTGTCTTTCCAGATAATACGTTCTATTTTATTTAATATCAATTTCGTAGTTAAACTTGTCCTTTATGAAAACCGTTTCATTATCTGTCTGCATTTCTTTGCATTATTTAGATTTAGACATAAAGCAAAATTGTCAGGTTTAAATTTAAATTATTGAATTCATTTTAATGTCACCAGTGTCCACTGCACCATAGACGTCGTTAAACGGGTCACAGATAAATATTAATTTGTACATCTAGTCAACTAGCGACGAATCGTGCAGAGGGTACAAAAAGGCCACTGAACTTAACCTTGCGTGTTTAATAAAACATTACCACCTCCGACATTCAACAATCAAGACAATACGTGTATTCTGCATTGCCTAGTTGTTTGGTGAATAATGAGTGCTTCTATTTACGATTTACAAATGGTACATGTATCAGTTTTGAGTAATACTCTTGTTATACTCTTGTTCAATTATTACAGTAATACTAAAAGAGACATGACTGTAGATGTGACTTTTGCACTCACATTTTATTTCTGCTTCAAACAACGGAGCGGATACGCAATCTCACTGACTTCGTTGTGCTGAAAATATGTACAGTGAAATCCGGATTTAGGTAAAATTTAAAGGGACCATTGATTTTTTTACGTATCAATTTCCTGTTTAGTTTGCTTTTTTCTGAACATAATTGGAGACACTGAATAACTGTCGCATCGAAAGTTACCCGATTGTACAGGATGAAGGCATTTCTGACAGCCTTGTTCCAAGAATGATGAAATGTTGGAAAACAAAGTAAATCGGCATCTCTTTAAGTTAGGGGATCCATCACTCATCGCTACAGGACAATGTTACTCCTCAACGTGCTCCTGTTTGTAGCCGGGGTGATGGTGTCGACATCCAGCACCCTCCCTGTATCATTTCGACAGACGGCTATCAGGAAAACAAGCATTGTTGGCAGCCCTGCCATGTTTCAGCTTAGACAAAAACTAGCTACCTCCTGAATTATCTCCTCGTTTTCAGTTTCAAGATAAACCCCAACGATCACATCTGGAATGCTATACCTTCCACCACCATACTTTATTTTGAGTGCATTTTTGTGTTTGGCGTGCGTCTCCCTTAATCCCTACGTCCCGTTGAAGTATGTAGGCGTGTCTTTGAAATTGGAGCCAGAGATCTATTGTGACTTCGTAGACGTCGATGTAACGGCTCTTTTTTCTGTTGCGCAATAGGAGTCACTCTACTTACAGTTATCTCGTATTCGCATCACGTTCCAATCCATTTTCACTACAAATTCTTTATTATAGTAATTTGAAATGGTATTGCTTGGTAAGAAATGGTCTTTATTCACGTTGCTCAAATAGATCAAATTGCATTTAGTCATATGTCGTGGAAGGAATATAAGAATCGCACTGGATATCATACTTTCTGATCGAGTAACTTGCTCGTTTCTTCATTATGCATGCTTCAGCCTTATACCTATATACCAGATCATAAATTTACTAAGTTTGTTTCCTCGATATTACTAAGAGTAAACAGTATAGGGAAGAGTGTTTCCACATTTGATCTGGCTGAGGCGCCGTAATCTAAAAGCAACACTTTCCAAATTACGTTTGATTTGGACAGGAAATTATCCCAGAATCAGACTCCTTTTACTAGCAGGTCCATGTGATAGCTTTATCGATAAAGCAATCTGGGAATTAGTCAAAATATGGTTTGCTAGATGCGTTATTCTGTTGACGACTAGACTATTATATTGGCGGTTTGCTGTCAGGACAGGTATGAGGATGCTGTAGTTTCTCGTTGGGTGTCTGTTCCCGGGTACGCCAACCTGATGCTCTGAGTGATGAAAAATACTCTTGCATCTCATTTTGGAAAGTTTTTTTTTTTTCTGTGATAGAATTTATGAGTCTTGTATGTTATATATATTTCAACAACCATCTGAAAAACGATCATTTGATTCGTTTATGTAGATCATGTGATTTATGCGAGAAAGTACTTCCAACTATTGGCTATGTTTACTGATTTACGCGTTCAACATTCAGGCAACCTATTCGTGTTAATGCAAAAATGTAATGTAAATATCTGAATCTGCCACGACTCTTAGGAAGTGGCACCGCAATGTCGAACCAGAACCGTCGAACTTGCTTTAAAGACAATAGTATACGGGTATTTTGCTACCATCTCCCTCACTTTCAGCTGTACTCTGTGCGTTCAATCTATCATGCCGTTTTGTAATGAATGAGGAATTTCCCCTGAATGTATGATTCTAACCCAGACCAGCTCAAGTGGTTGAGACGTTCCCTGTACGTATGTTTAATGATCAACAGACTATTTACACGTTGGAATCGCTGAAAAATGTGCCTCTATGGTGTCTATTGTAGCGTTCTTTACGATCCTCTATGCAAGGGAATAGTAGATACGGCTACTCATGACAACTTGGTGTGCCTTTCTGACAAATGCAGACCTGAGCATGGCTGATCCATTTACTCACGTGTTGTTTCCGTGCCATTCTTAGCATTTTCCTTTCAAAGACTGTGTTTTCGTTTCATGTTGCTTCAGTTGACTCCGAGCAACAATGTCCTGGTTGAAGCACCCTACTGTAAGGTGATTACAGAGTGCATTACTTCAGTGTAAATATCCAGTGCTCCAAGTATAGTCTCGTATGACATCTCAGACACAACGAAGATGGATCGCATCGGATAACACACAATGCATACAGCAAACTTTGAAGTGGAATATTCCGACCTGCATTTGATGTCGCAAACAGATCGACTGAAGACATGTTCTGGCACAGCGGAAGTGCCAAAATAGCTTTTATTCTGAAAACATTAGAGGACTGATGCAGCCTTTTGTCGCTTCCTTTGCAAACACAGAACATCACATTTTTTCTTCTCTTGGGTCTTTGATTTGTTCCACTCCATCTATGATAAAAGGAAAGTTTTCGCGTTTGCTGATCTGATTTCTTTACATGTTGACGGGCACCAATGGTGACTCTTTTCATTAATCGTGTCTTCGTGTTATGTCGCTTCAAACTCTTTGTCTTTTCGGCAGACAAGTTACATGACACCATGAGACGCAATCATTGATCGGAGAGACAGAATAACATCATCATCGTTATTTCATATAAAAGAACACAGGCTTTGTGACTGTGTGTAGTCGTTCAATGATCACGCACTTTCATTTATCATTACCAGCAACGAATGCTCCGAATCAGCATTCATTATAACCAAAACATTCCCTCTCCATGCTGACTCATGGAAAATAGCTGGTCTTTTTATTGGGGTGTTTTCGTTGCCGGTCTGTGCATTTCCGGTCATTATTATTATAAATAACTTTCCGAAAAAGCAATTACTATATTATAAAAGGTGCTGTTCATGTCAATGTTGTACAAGGTTTCTATAAGAACCAAATCGTTGCTTATTGAAAAGCTTGGCATGGTCTGTGCCAATTAGACTGTCCCGATACTTTTTCTATGATAAGGTCCACTTTTGTTAAAGAAAAGAGTGTTTTGTAACAGAATCTAGCATCAACATATTTTAAAGACTGATACTTACTCGTCCATTGATGATGACACTTTGACCATTCTGTCAGAGCCTCGTGGCATTACTAGCCATATTTTGTAATGGCAATCAAGGAGGTTTCGATTTACCGATTACAGAAACCTATTTTTGTCCAGCAAGTGATGAGTGACTTCTCGGCGACACAGCGTCTCCATTTCATACGGCCTATTGACGTTAGTACTATAAATCACATTTCCACTAGCCTTGCTAGTGGCTTCATATACGCAAATATTAAAAGGTGATTAAAATATTTGATAATGTAAAAGCTTAAGGACAAATATGGGCAGGGGAAGGAGAGGCATAAAAAAGCAAAAGTCATTTTGAAACTTAGTATATAAATTGTGACTTGTAAATTACTAGTCCTACTCCAAGACTGTTGAATGGTTTAAAGCCCTAAGTCAGTCTAGCATAAGATACATAAGCCACGACCAGCAGGTTTCTATGAAACTATGGACTGTAGAAGCAAGTCTCTTAACGAAACATACAAGAATAATGACATTTAATGAGTCTGGGAAATTACATTAGAATCAACCAGTTTTTTTCCTACATGTATCCTAATGTTAGAACCCCAAGGTAATTTATAATGACTTTCGACCTTTTAGAACATTTGCGCAAAACACAACCAAAAACCCCAAAAGTACATTAAAAGGTATAACTGCACTCTAGCATGCAATTCCAAACTGAAATAAACTTAAAGACATTTGGATGTGGTGGAGCAAGTGCTGTTTCTGCCCGTACAAGGCGTACAGCTGTAGAACACATAGAAACAGGAAACTCGCCATCGAGAAATAATTAAAGGCTTTGAGTTAAGGCATGAAAGTAGGAGATTACGAAGCATAAAGAATGCATGGTTTTATCACAATCCAATAACAACAGTTAATTAACTCAGCTCTGATACAACTCCTCAGAGGATTATCTGTGACCCTGCTAAGATCTCCTAGTACATTTATGTCACGATATTCGGATGCTTATAATGTACCAGTGGTCTCGAATTTGCGTTAAGTTGTTAAGAATGTGACAGAGGGCAAACGATGACATTATCCTCCTCTTCTAAGACCGGGAATAACCTGCTTAATAAGTTTCATTAAGAAATGGCGTGTGGGGGGTTGAGTAGACCTGTGAAAGTCATGATAAGTATTCGTCTTGGTCAAACGCCTATAAACAGCGGCTTGGGATTCCAGGAAACTCGGTCAACAGCTATGTACATCGATTTTATATGTCAATAGCATGCCCGGATCAGCTGTTAATACTCTATTCAAACATGCACTCACGTATATTAGAAAGGATTGGCGGCGAAGATCAGTGATTGGAAATATCTCTTGGACTTAAGAAATGTAATGAGAGACGATTTCTCCAAAGCCATCTTTTATTGCCATGCGGTCGACTCTTTATGACTGTAAAGCTTCATGACTAGCATTGAAGACTTCCAATGGTCCACTCAATTCTTCATTGAAACGTATTTTACGGTTTTCCTCTTTTTATCATTAAATTAATTTCGCTGAAATCAGTCAAAATGGCCATGATAATAAACCAAGTGTGGAACATAAAAACATAAGATCATAAATGTTTGTATCTCTATCATATAAGATTTGTGAAATGTTATAATAAATATTGATCTCTCATTGACTATTTCATCACTTCTTCTGATGTGGTCTTCAAAACTTAGAACGCCATTTTAAAGCTAATGCACTTCCACAGTTCCATGTGCATCTGAATGATTGGGTATGGTGCCAGGGGTCAAATCCACTGAGACGTGTTGATAAATAATCAATTAGCCTTATACTACTGGTTCACAAATTATGTTGAGCAGTGATCTGCGCTGTGACCTCACTGAACACACCCGGAGCGTGCAAGGAAGGATGGTAGGTTATATAGGAAAACGCATTGTATTCTGGCGTTGAGCGGTTATTGTCACATTGATTTAATTGGTTTAATAAACATGACATTGTGTTCATTCATCTCCTTGAGCATAGATGTACATGTGTTCAATGTAGGTGATAGGTTAGCCACAGCATAGCATATTACTTTGTCATGGATCGCATGAATTGTACGTGCGTGCATCTTCCAAACCTCACATAATTAAATAAACTCGTCCGAGCACGCAATTCCGCCTTTTGGACGATACTTCACCTTTTGCGCAAGCTCAACTTATGCAGTTGAGGGTCATCTCTTGAGTGACCGTAGGACAGTACCACACCATGTCTTGTAGATATGTATTCAATGTTGTCGAGTACCGTTACCACACAGGACATTTGTTTATGTAATACATTAACTGAACTGTATTCATTCTCGTTGCAGGTATCGGCATCGACCACGCATGGTCAACCCCATTCCCGCTGCCCAATTTTTACCCTACTCCAACCAACTTCACTTTCACAGAAGGCGAGCTTGCAAGATTGGAGTGCGCCATCAACAATCTCAGCACAAAGAAAGTAAGTATTGAACAGGTCCACCAGGCATGAAGACCACTTCCCAGTTTTAAAAGTACACCAGTCACTTTCGTAGATATTGGAAACGGTTTCTCTTAAGCGCGTTCGACCTTCATTGATATCGATCAAAATACTTCTTTGCGTCAATCAGAGAAGTTACAATTGACTTGAACGTTGGAGTAATTTGTTAAATGTGATTGACACCCAACTGTACAATTCATGAGATTTGTAGAGATAAAGCACTTGCTTGTGGGTGGCTTCTCGCTCAACTATAACTAAACAGAGTAACCTAAGCTATTGACTCCTGCTTGGGAATTTTATGTTTGAAGTACAAAGTTTCCAGAAGGTAGAACAACCACTTCTAAAATGGAACTTATTTTGACGTATAATTGATTATTTAAGAATGCAAATAATCATGCAATTTGGTGATTGGTTCAGGTTTTGGAAAAAAACAGCTGAAAATCAATAGATATCCTGAACATGAAAGCCTCATTGTTCATTTCTGTGTTGGTTACTGATTTGTCATTGTGTCGGTCTCTGTGTCTGGGCGAGATAAAAGACGCAGCTGACGGTTTGTGTTGGTTCCGTTATCTGTTAGCGGTTCGAATCTTACGTTGTTAGTCCTGACAAAGGGTTATCTATCTGCAAGTTTAATGAAGGTACACTGAAGCCAGAATCACTCTTCTGACCTGTTCTACATCGCTTCCTGTCTCTCCCTCGCCATCTGTCCAAACAGGAGCCAAACATCCGTCAATTTTGTAAATGATTACCCTAGTTTATGATGTTTGTGCTCATGACGAATGTTATGTATACAAAAGCTAAATTAGTGTATCTGGACAAGATTTACATCCGCTGCACTGACATGACGGCTCGTGCGATAAACATAACTAATAGAACTGGCGGGATTGAACATCATCATTTCGATTTATCCCACTGTAGCCCTACAGTTCTGTCTAATATTAGAAAGATTTACGACGTTTATTCATCATATACAGACCCTTTATCATTCACTACGGTTCTCAGCTAATCTAGCAACTTGCCCGTTGACAAGGATAATATTTCATCGCAGATACACTTCAGTGCAATGGCCTTTACGCATAGAGAACATTACTACTTTAAAACTGTTCATAAACAGCCGTAATGAGCAATTGTCTTATATTTTGGTCCACATACGAGTATACTGAACAACACTGAAAACGCACCATCAATAAATGTTTGAATTTGAAGAGAAAACATTGCCTGGATGATTGAGAGAAAACAACATCCATGTGCCATGAAGGAACCACGATCATTCAAGCAGTCATTTCATCAAAACAACAATCATTCAGGCAGTCATTTTTGTTGGTTTTTCGGCATCATTCAGGTTTTTTAAGATTCACAATTACCTATTCGATATATATAGCCAATGTATGACCATTTTTAGTTATATAGCCAATTTATGACCATTATATTTTTAGTGGTGCGTTGTCACTGCTTTTCAGCGTATGCATACTTAAGAGAATAATTTATATTGATCAAGCATGATTTAGGTGATATGTGAGTTAGTATTTTAGTCTTATATGAAACTTTCACATGCCTTAATGATAAAATCTTACAAAATAGAAATGCAGTGTATTTTGTCGTAATATAGGCATTTGCACAATACTTGTAGACTTAAATCATTTAATTACGCAAGACGCACCTCAGATAATTGCCTTGCTTGTGAGCAAGAGATGTAAAATTGACCACAAGGTTACGTTCAGTATGGCTAAAATATTACGTTATTTTGACTGAAACATACTGGGAATAAATTAAGGGAGTGACTGGTTCCTGAAAGTGGTGTTCAGCAGTCTTCCAGAGTTTTTTTTTACATGACGTCAGAGTTTCAGGATAGATTTTCCGGATGACATTTAAAACCACAACTTCTGTTACAGACGGAACGACACGCTTGTTTATCACTGTTTTTCACAGATCGTCTATGTAAAGAATATAACATAATTATGTATTTTGCTTTGTAATGTATTCGTCTGCGATACGTATTCACGAAATAAAATATGACGATTATATGAATATAATTTCAGTGAATTGTAGACAACAGACTAAATGAAAATAAATGGAATAGGAGTAATTCGTTTGGGAATAACGTATCCGTATTCAGATATAGAAACTCATTAATACAATATTAAAATGAAACACTATAGGACCATGCAGATGGAAACTAGAATATATCCACTTCACATTTCAATCACTAGAAATGATAAACAAATCTGTGACAATCTCCATTTAATTTGTATTTACTTTAAAACTAATGGAAGAATGTTGAAAAACAGAACCGTTTAATCATTTTGAAATCGCATCTCTTTCAAAACTTGCTTAAACGAAGCTACATGTCAAGAAAGATGACATCCAATTCTAAATTAAGGGTGGTATTTTATCATATCCTCCGAAATTAATGTCAAGCATCGGTGATCGTGTGCACTTTTTGAGTAATTTGATTGTCATAAACTCCCTGGAAAGATACATGTTATTTGCCGTGGCTATTTTATTTCTTGACTGCCTTAAGCGCATCGATATCTATTGTAAACTGATACCTTGATCAATATATTGCCTTCCATTTACATAATTAAAAGTCAAGATGAGATACCTTATCTATGTTGATGTTCAAAAGAAACCAACCCAAGACTTTGAAAACTGACAGAAGAAAAACAAAAGTATGTTGGTATGTAATATACTGACGTACAAAAGAAACGATAACAAGATTTAGAGAGACCAATTAATAAATTCACACATACTTTGGATATACAAGAGATATCCTTTCAAGATCATGACGTTTTATCAATGACATGATGTCTATCACATTACACTCATTAAAATCCATGCATCGTTTTGATCCACTATGACATAAAAACGTAAGGGAAAATAATTAAAATCATTTGGTATCGTTTATTTTGCCCGTTAGTATAGATTTACATTCAAGAGATTATTGTTTTAGTACAGGGATCGGCAAACTTTTGGCCTCAGAGGGCCGTATCAAATGGTAATGAGGTGACGGCGGGCCAAATACATCGTTAAGTACATTTTTTTTAAAGTACCAAAAAAACCTTCGAATATTTAATTTTGCATAAAATCAATGAATAACGCAATGTAGAAAATCACTGATGATCACAAAACTCAATTTGGCAGCAATTTATTTCAATCAAGGCACCTACATGTAGGCCTACTGAATCTATTTAAAGGACGCAAAGCAATTTTAGAAAATGAATAGCGAGTATGGTTATGATGCAGTGTGAGATCACAATAATGAAAAATCGTTCCCAAGACGGATGAGAATAGTGACGAATGAGAATAGTAACGCATGATTTGTTCGCTGTCCGGTCAAACTCGAGCTCCCTTCGCGGGTCGCTGGTCACGACAGTTTCAGCATGACGGAGCCATATAATAAGCCATGACAGCAGAGACGTTTAATGAATAGTGAGACAAATACATAGGGAGTTGGAAATTAGATCGAATGCTTTTTAGTTTACATCGTTTCCTTCGGACTGCACTGAATACTTTTATATTTATATCGTTTCTTCTCGACGTTAGTAAACACAGAAATTAAAGATGCATCAAATCTCTGTCACAGATGAGATGACAGTATTAAGTCTCTACCCTTTCAGAAAGCTTTGATTTGGGGTCTGTGTGCAATATTAACACAATATATACTCAACCCACCTATTGAAGGGTAGATGCAACGACCTACCCGTAATTGTCCACAATCTTGATATGCAAGGTGCACATCGAGCGAAAAGACAGCTCATAAAAGGAATCGATAGAAAGACAAATGAAAGCAGAACATTCCCATTTTAGTCGTGTTCTACGACAAGCATTGGCTTACTGAGACTCTATTCTACCTAAGTGACATCACGTCACTCCCGGGAATAAATGTATATTTTGTAAAATGAACAGAGGAAATGTGCACTTGCATGAAAAGAAGGCTACCTTCGTTGATTGTTTTTTTATACTCATTGTACGTTTAGGCGTTTATTCACATTTTAATCATTTTGAAAATAAATATTTTAGCATGTTACATAAAACGTCAGTAATCAAATATCATGCATTATCAATCAGCATGGATATTTCACTCAACTGCTGCGATAACCATAGCTTCAAAAATGCCATACCATGCCTATTCCAATGAGTGACCCTTCAATAGTTGGGCTGAGTATATAGATCATGTCTAAAAAGAAGACTAGCGACGTCAATTATTTTTGCTGCCAACAGCCACGTGCAACTACGTGAAAATCATGAAACGGTGTGTTCTTCCGAGCTACTTGTTATATCAGCAAAAAGCGAAACGTTTGCTCCGAAATGTCGTTGCGCTGTGAAGTGACACCCACAGTCATCGAAACTCACCCATGTGCTCTATTAATAAGTTGTTTGTAAAATTAATACGGGTTGTATGAAATAGATATTATATCAAAAGTGTTATGTAGGGTGTATGTATTGACCAGGGCATTTAAACGTACATGTATGACACTATTCCAAAGAATATATTGTTCAATCTGAATTTGAAACTTATGCATCTATATGCTTGACCAAAATCGTTGGAAACAGCTGTCATGTTTTAACATGTACTATTTCATTTGCACTTTATTGAAACTGGGAGCAAATAGATTGATTGTTTCTCTACTGGAGTTCAGCTGCTCTTTCAATGTTGCAAATGTTGTCCCTCGCGTCTGACTTATGTGTACTTTTAAAATTGCTCGGCTATATTGTATTACGTCAGTCGTACTCTAGCTATTTGTAATGTGCTCTGTGTTGTATATCCATTTCTGATTATAACTTCGGGGCCTTTGTTTGCAGGTTATATGGAGAAAAGGCTCCGATCCGAATCCAATGACGATAGGCTTAAGGACATTTGTTGACGACAAGAGGGTAATGATTGAACACACACCCTTGCATCGGAACTGGAACCTTCTCATAAAGCGTGTCCGTCTGGACGATGAGGGACTGTACGAATGCCAGATCAGTTCCAAAGCCAGGCATCTCCGCCAACATTTATATCTTAAAGTATTACGTAAGTGTTTATGACCACCAACTTCAGAAATCTGCAGAAGCGTAACGTAATGTCATGAAAGTGATAACGGCTTTTGATCTTATCTCACTTCAATAATTCCTGCAGCGAAATCCAATTAAATGTTAGACAAGAATGGCTGCGCGACTGCACACCCGGAGTTGTAATTGTTGAAGTCAAATGATGTCTGAGCACAAGAGGGGAGGTCGTCGGATGTTTGATAGCGTATTGGGATGAATGATTATGTGATGGTGTGAGTTGAAATGAACTGACGTTAGAACTCTTATCACCAGTGTCTCAGCTTGCTGACAAATTAAGCAACACGTCGGGAAGCTTTGAAATACGAACTTTTGTTTAGAACATCTAAATCAGCGTTGGCGGATAACGTTTTTCGCGAGCATAGTTCTGACCAGTGCATGTTGATTTATCTTGTAAATGTTAACATTTTTCTGTTTCAGCTGGAGATAGTAAAATCATATCAAAGCCAGGTAGGGTCTCACTGTTCCTTATTATTACGATTTGCCTGTAAAATATTTGACAAAATATATCACTCCACCACAAGTATCACCACAAGACCATCCTTTGCAAATTCAAACGCATTTCACTTGATACCACACGAATATGGCACGGATGAAGTCCAAAACTGAGTCATGACCATATTTATAAACATCTTCCATTATTTAAGAGTTTTGGGTTGACACTAAATATCACTTGCCAACAATGACCATTAAATACATTCAGGTGACACCCATTGACCCAATAGCGTCCGGAAACCAGTCCCTATCACGTTCAAAACTACATTATTTGCTTTCAGATGATGGTCCTAAACGACGAAATGGCTCTGGTTTTATCTATGGTAATTTAGATGTCGGCTTTCGATGACTATCTCTTATTCTGACTTAGTTTGTTAGAGTATCTGGTTATGTTCAATTATGCAGTTGTCATTTTGTTTGCGTTCAGCTTTCCGTTGTTCTTTGGATAAAGGTTAAAACTTCAGATACCCAACCTAAAATGTAGACGATAACCAATAACGTACTCTAGATGCATGGTAAAATCCAACAGGAAGAGTGGCAGTTTTTCTTTGCAACAGTTTCATTTTCGGTTAATGGCTCTTGTTTTCTTTGTTCTACTGGTGTTTGCTGTGTCATGATTGCTATATTTTGTGACAGAGTTACATTACATATCCGAAGATGTCAGTAATAAAATTTCGATCTTTCTTTATTGCTTTCAAAATAGTTTGATAATAGGTTTATTCAGATATTATTTCAAAGGTTTGTCACTGCATTTTCAGAACTAAACGTGACTGAACTAATGTAAACTGAATATGACTCACGTATGTTTAGAGAGGGCATGCGCGTGTTGTGCATGCTATAATACATTAAGTAAAGTCTGAACTTCAAATTAGAAATTTTGCATGGAATATTTGTGGTGGTAGCAAGATTACATAAATGTTTATTTAATAACCGCATAGTTTGTGCATGTGGCATTACATAGATCAGATATGCTTCATTTGTAATTCAAGTTACATACGAGAATAAACTACCGATAGGATCAAAGTAGTGCAACACATATTGACGTGATGTTATCAAAAACATGATGGCATAATTTCTGGGGTGTCCAAAAATGCTTTGACTCAATAATTTGATCAGTAATGAAGAAATATGAATGAGACCCGGTTTCCGTGATCTTAACACATGTTTTGAGGAAATGTTTCTTTGATATTATTTCCTAAGCTAGGATATGCATTTTCTTTAATAAAACATCAACTTTGTTCATTTTATTAAGTGGTGTCTTCTTCATACAACGACGTAACAGTCTTATGTTCTTTTTGACGTTTTTAAAGCACTCATCACGTCTAGTTATCAGTTTTCTCACTGGTTTATTTATTTCCATTCCTGCTGCTGTTTATTTCTGAAAATGTTTCGTGCTGATCTGACACATTGTTAGCACCTGACACATATTTAAGTTAATGTTTTACACTGAACAAAACGCCATTACGCCATTAGTGTAAGGAGTCATTAAGACTGAGCAAAAATGGAATTCATGATCATTGGATAATACGGTATATTTGTCTTCCCCCGAGAAACTTCACTTTCACACATACAATAGTCTAGCTGCAATCGATATTTTTATATTTAATGAACAAGGGACCCGATGAAATAATTCAATACATTTGACATCACATATGCATCTCTTGAGACATTATCAGAAATTATCTTCATAATAATATGAAAAACTTCATGACTCGCATTTCCTCATATATGCTTGAATGCCGCCATTGTGTCTTTAGCGTTGTTCTACCAGGAACGGCATCTTAGGATAATCTTTGGACTCATTAGGTCCTATATAAAAGCAACACAGCTAGGAAGAATCTCGCAAAATGCTATACAATGTCATATGCTTATATATGGACTCCAGTTTTGAATACACTCGTTTTATTATGCAATAATAGCACCTTCAATAATGGCGTATTCAATAGTCTCTCAGTATAGGTAATGGACCCTCCGGCATCTCTGACGCTCAACTTCAAATGGCTCTGCAACTAAGAGGTTCAGTCTTTTACGAGGTTGGCTATCACAAGCCAAGAGTCAATGTATTCTGATTTTAAGCCTGATATACTTCAGGGACAACGCAGTTATTACTGTTCACTATCTGTGTCAGTCAAACTTCATACGAGTCCCATTGGGAGGGAACTATCACAGTGTGTACATGTACATGTAAGCAACTCAAATTTACGTCGTAAATGATCTCTTCCAACCCAAAGGGCAGTATAAGGTCAACAGACTGCGAAGAGAACACACAGTTCTGGAACAATTAAAAGCCTATTCTAGTTCCTGATATGTCACACTACCGTTCCCAGAAGAAAATATCTGAGTTACAGATCTTTGAAACGCCTTAGCATGTTCCAGCTCACAACAGTTAAATTCTGATAATAAGCTTCATTTGTTGAGGTGTGTACTAAGGCTTTGGTGATGTGTTGTGTTGACCATAATACTATAAACTCTCACAGCGAAGAAATCAAGCCGTGTGCCACATGTAAACGTGATCCACTTACTCAAATGTAGTTCCAGACTTAGGGTCACCGTTAACATAATTAACTTCCTTATATTTTGGTCCGTATGACTGAGCTTGACTACAATTTGGCAAAAGTAAATAATTATTGTCACTTCACGTAAATAACACTTTTCTTTTCGAATTATTTACTCGTAAATACACATCATTTTTTGTATGAAACATCTACCAGTATTTCTGGCTGGAAATATGTAATGAAATTACTTGCTGTCATCTACCAGTGGCTTTTACGTTATATCCGAATAGACTGGAGACTAGCTTCCGTACGATGTGACAACTTGGCCCTGGAACCAGTTATGCATGTTGGCATATATTGATAAACCAACACTGTTTGACTCATATGCCTACATACAGGAGGTTTGTGTTGAACACAAACGCTGGGTAACCTTTGGTTGCGTTTATAACAAGGTTTATGGATGGTTTACTTCAATCCGTCAACTTAAATATACAAATTGATATCAATACATTCAAATATTTCTTAACAAAATGGTAAGAAATATGTTTATTTCACGTTACAAATTACAGGCATACAACAATACAGAGGGTAAACGAATTGCATCTGTATGTTGCGTTGCACAATGAAAAGGACTTCCGAAACCCCTTGTCATCGAGAAGCCAACAAAATTAAATATGCATTCGTAGCTACTCGTCTCTTTCCATGACCTGGCAGAGGACACTTATGTGTCTCATGAGCCGTCAGGAGAGAAAAGGCGGTAGAATGACAATCGGAATGGGTGGCGTCCGACTTCCGGTAGGCCGTTATGGATTAACCCAATTGTTACCAAGAAAATTATTGGGCACGTTTAGAAGTGATACGAACCAAATAGTTCCATTGAAACTTTAATTTGTTTGGATGTCATTTATGGCACAAATGTGCGTACCTGTTACATCTGTGATAGTATGAGTTTTGGGGGTGTACAACCTCTCGCTTTCCCCGAATATTATCACCCGAAGGCGCAAACCACTAACATATCAGAGTTATTTTTCATAAAAGTAGTTTCCAAACCAGTTCTTTCTTGTATTCGCTTTGCGCTAGATTGAGGTCGGCCATGCTTCGATGTGCGCATGAGATGTTTCCTCGACACGAGAAACTCGAAAGGTGAAACAATAGTGAAATAGGGTGTCTTTGAGTCAACCTTGTGCAACTTGCACATCACGTTAAGATACAACTGCTATCTTAAACTCACCTTCCTCTCTCTCTCACACACACACACACATACACATACACGAACACACACCTCAATTAATCAATACATTAATCGTTAGGCATGAAACGTCATATTTTAGACTTAATATATGACCAAATTCACATTTTCTGTGTTATTGCTTTACAGATATCAAAATCAGCGGGGACAAGTTCATAGAAAAAGGCCAGAAGATAAACCTGACGTGTAACGCAACGGGAGAAGAACATCCGCCCGATGATGTGGACTGGTTCAAGAACGGCGATAAGCTCTCAACCAACTATAAAGAAAAGATATATATTCACAAACGGGTTTCATTAACGACAAGGACAATTGTTAGTGTTCTTCAGATAGTAAACGCCAGCATGGACGATGCAGGTGTCTATATATGTCGGACGTCTGATTTACAGATAACAAGTGCACGGATTAATGTTTTGAACGGTGGGCATTCCTTTTATAGATTCCATCTTTTTATGCATACTTGATACTTCTGAAGGGAAAAAGTTACAATTTTACACATTCAGGATAAAAAAAGGAATCCATTTAAGTAATTTACATGAATGTACATGTGCAGTCCGTGATGGTATCAATGGATTGTAGAGGCTATACAAATGATTGTAATACTTGATATGAATTTGCAAACTTTACTGGCGACAAAAGAAATTATGCATAATATTTTCCAAAACATTATTCCAATTTCACTTGTCACAAGAATGTAAAGAAACTCAGATGTGTGTAGGACAAAATGAACACATTAACAAAATGACGACCTTACGTGCGGCAGACAATTCAAAATGCACGTGAATGTAAACCAAAACAACACACGTTAGCTAGCCATGATCTCATTTCTGATTCTGAAAGCTGTATTTGAGGCATATCGAACGTTTATTCTTACAAAAATGAATTGCCCATAACCGTACTCGTCATGCCACGTTCTTGAAGCCGGGTGATTCAGTTTCATCAAAACACTATCTGTGCTTTTCTCTCGACAATATCAACAGCATGCTCTTGGAGACTGTCCAAGTACAAGACGACCGGGAAGTATTTCCCCTGCTCAAGATCGTTGTATACCTATCGCAATAGGATGCAGAATGCACCCATCGGCATGCAATATTACCAATCACAGGCATGTCCACTCAAGTACTATTAGGTGTTGTTTGCGATAGAACGTTCACGTCGCTAACTCTAACGCAAGGGCATTGACACACCCGAATAGTGTGGTGTAACCAGCCCATCCGTCACCTTGATGAAGAAA
>JAUELE010204931.1:0-13320 GCA_031471655.1 Diodora aspera | reverse complement strand
GAGACCACATTCAAGAAATAGTTTCCTTTGTTGGAGATGATTAATGCTGGAGAATGAGAAGAAGGAGTACATGTACATATAAAAGAGACCACATTCAAGAAATAGTTTCCTTTGTTGGAGATGATTAATGCTGGAGAATGAGAAGAAGGAGTACATGTACACATGAAAGAGGCAAATTAAGTTGGGTTTGGTAACATACTGGAAAGGATGGAAAGAAACAAAAGATGAACTCTTAGTGTGTATTTCAACTTGCCTCTTCTACATTCGAATATATTGTCCATTATCAACTCAATTAAAGAAGATTATATTTTTATACCATTGAAATAGTTTTTACATTTCAGGCCAATGTTTCAAATTCACGTCGATCATTTATCGACGTGAAATGTAAAAAGCGACGTGAATTGTAAAAACACGCAGTAATTTTATAATGTGGTGCACTGTCACGTTGTGGCATCACCATTGGTTCGCCAGTAGCAGCCGTAGCTTGCAGGTTTCACCGCATCATTGCATCAAGCTCTCCACTGGTGATGCGGGCTTTTTACTGCACTACAACTGGCTCACCACCTCACCTCTGGGATGCTGGCAATGTCAGTGGTGAAACCTTGGTGTAACCAGCTGAAACTGGATACTGGTCCTCCATCAGGAGTGTTGTTGACCTTCTAGCGCCTAGTGGCTGCTTGGGTTACACCAGGGAACCAAACGCTTGGAGCAGGCTATACAAGACTATACAAGACTTCCGGAAGTACGCAATGACCAATGCATGTCCACCTATTGTGACAGGGGAAGATAACTCACCACTATTTCTCATTCAATTGTCCGAACCACTCAGAAACATCAACGAAACCCACTGAATTGTCTGAAGCGCTTATAAAATCTCTCGACTTCACTACTGGCAAAGATCGGCTGCTTGGGTGAGCCGACCAGTTCATTTTACAGTAGAGGTCACAGATACAAATACCAAGTTAATTCAACTGAAAGCAATAGTGTGTACTAATATTTATGAACAAAATACCCTGATGCAACAAAATACATGAAATAATACCAACTTATCAGTCAAACCGAAACATTTATCCATTGTCCTCATTGTTGCCATAATGGACTCGTCAATGAACTATATATTCTCACAATTCAAGAAGCTGTTTCCTTTATACCGTGTATTTGTATTTGTGTTGGCCTAGGAAGTATTGAAGATAATGCCAGGTCAACGTCTGATGATCAAGTTGATGCGGTTCACAACGTTTCCGCTGCGGTAGCACGGGAAAAACGGAACATCTGTGAGCTGGGGAAAATCTAAACAACTGCTGCATTCAGGTTTGACGTCTAGACTAGTAAACTAGGTCAAATTTACGACTTCAATCAAATGGCCATTATATCCACAACCCACAGTTTTAAAAATGTATATGTGTTTGTGTTGAATCAGTATTAGTGCCAGAGAAGTACATTGCTACCTGAGAAATGCGTCAGGACCTACTACGAGTATTTTGGAAGTTCAGATGTTAATCTCATAAACTGAACGTAATTCAATATTACTGTTGATCATATGTTGTTAGTTTGTCGAAAATGTAATTTAGGTCAAGTAGGAGATGAATATCATTTCCTGTTAGTAGGAAACATATTTGCCAATGTATGTTTATAAAAATCTGTCAGTGTAAATATTCGCGCAGCTTTTATAATCATGTGATCCTGAGGTGATCATGAACTTATCGATTTTTCTAAAGAGACACTTACCAATTTAACTTTTACTGCGCTCTGAATAAAATGAGTTTGTGAAATATACTTTTGGCCATGAATACTAAATAAACTGTTTATCTGTCTGTCTGCAATTATACTATTAAAAATGGTTTATAGGGTTTATCATTATTAAATGTCCTTTAAACGTTTGAACGTGTATTGTGCACAGACGAAACCCTGAATTTGACATTGATGCATCTGAATGAAATTGTGGTGGATATACACTGGGCGAGGCACAAGATGCCACCTTCTTGCTTGAGCTTTGCATGTTGTCCCCTTAGACATTATTTGTGTTCTGAATTGATTTGATTTCGCCTTTTCGTACTGAACAACCTTTGTTTGTGGCAAATTTCTTGAGGACTGAACATTCGGGTTGCGTGTTTTGGTTACAAAAGAGGAGTGCGTCCGTAAAATCCTTGATATTTCGCATCTGACGAACAGGAATGAAATATCCGTTCTGAGAGTATCATGCACTTGAGACATTGAAAATTAATTCAATCAAACGTATTACAGAAACCCAAAGTGCCTCGTGTAATGATTCGTTCATCGAAAGGTGCAGGACAAACTAAATGAACGCGTACATTAATCAATGAGATCATGCGAAGCGTGGTACAACAGAGGTACACCGAACTGGTCGCCAAAAGTTAGATCCACGTCAGAAAATACAATTTGCGCTATAATGTTAATACATATTATTTAGTTTGGTCTGTGAAATAGGTGCAAATTGGCGGACGGGACTCAACCGCAATAGTAGCAAAGTAACTACATTTCAAGGACATGCAATCCCAAATACAACAAATAATGTTATACGTGACTGTAACTTTACATGTACTGATGTAAATAATCCCCAGACTAGTGCTTCTCAAGTTTGGCCAGTTCGGTACCCCTGTCACGTCACCCAAGTGTGGGACAATCGCACTTTCAATCGACATGTTTTGTAATACCAACGTGTTTTGTAATAACGACTGACGTGTTTTGGAATAACAGTTGACGAGTTTTGTAATACCGACGTGTTTTGTAATAACAATTGACGGTAATAACAATTGACGAGTTTTGTAATACAGAGGGTAGAGGCGATTTGTAATACGAATGACGTATTTTGTAACAAATGATATGTAATTAATGCAAACATTTACCTTTTCACTGAATACCTCTGACGTGTTTTGCAATAAATAATAGACTACTAGTATTAATGTTACACGACAAGCTGATCTTATCACAGAGCAAATGCTCAAATGCTCAAAATTCAAACCTGACAGAGTACGTCAGGATACTGCAGTGCTCTGTGAGATGAAGGTGTATGTGTGTGTGTGTGTGTGTTCAAAACTCTGTGTGTGTGTGTGTGTGTGGCGGAGGGGTGTTTGTATATTTATAATTCAGACTTCAGTTTGAAATGTTGTTCCTTTGCGAAGTATATACAACTGAATCACCACTTCTGTATCAGAACACATAATGCATCGTTATCATTTGGATGTACAGTGGAAATGTATTGTATTATGTGTAAATAAAACATATGGGTATATTGTACCCTAATTTGCTCAAATATATAGAACAAAATCAGCTACCCATATCTAAGTACCTAAGTGTAGCTTGTCTTCATGTTCAGTTTATTTGGAGGTCAGCGGTCCAGATTCAGTCATACTGTATAACTTGCCGATACAAGTGTACTGACTCCATTCCTAATCGCAAACAACCATGATATAACAGTGCTCAATCAATCGATTGATCGATAGATCAATCAATCAACAAATAATCGATCGATACATCATTCGGTCAATAAATCAATCAGTTGATCGATAAATCCATCGATCAATCAATCAATCAATCAATCATTTGAGATCCAAACAATCGATTGACCAATCAATCGATCCATCCATCAGTAAATACACCAAAGAAGCGACCGATCAATACATAAATCGATTGATCAATAAATCAATCAATCGTTGGATTACATATACGAGCATGTGCAAATGTGCGATGACCGAAGTACGGCATGAAGACCTCCAGTACTGTTTATTAAGTATTGTTTCCAACCTTTGGTCGTTGTAGTAAGTTTGCTGCAGCGATACATTTGTCAAAAGGAAACGAATACTTTTAGTTGCTGAACTTGATAAATATTCGTCATCCGTCTTGTTTCTAATGTTGAAGTACTGACGATTCCAAAGTCTGATCTAATCATGTCACAGGATAACAAATCACACTGATACCTAGAGTGATCCTGGCCACATAACTCTGGGAATCGTCTTTACTATGAACAGGACGACCATTTTAATCATAACAAGAACGATAATGGTATTGCAGGCTTCTGTAAGTACTTGTCTGTTAGGCCTCTGATCACGCTATACATACATTATATATTATATAAATTAAAAAAAGGTTTTGATGTAGCCTGTTACAAGTCATGGCAGTATATCGATGTGCACAACTTTCGACCGTCAAGCAACACGTGGATGAAAAATCTATATGTATCTATCAATCAGTTGGTAAACAAATCGATTGGGGCATTACACGGAAGGCCGGGAAATGGTATTAATATCTTGTTCGCGCTTTTCCGATCCAAGACATCCGCTCACTTGAGCTGATAATCAATGTCGCTTTACTGAAGCGAATCGACATAGCTGTTTCATGTCTGCCTTATGCTCGACCTCGGTCCTAGTTTTGCTATACGTTGTATTACGACCGTCAATGGTTCATCAGCGCCAGCCGTAGCTCGCCGTAGCTCGTAGCTCTGTGTACAAGGTGCTCGCTCGAAACAATCCACATTATTATCAGATTAGACAGAACTCATCACCCCACCGATGTGGTCGCCCCGTCGAACAAGTCGCCACAAATTAACCTAGAAAGCAGCAAACAGCGACAAGTCGATGTAATTGTAGAAAACTGTTCCACAAGTATGTAAATAAATTACGCTTTATCTGTAGCACATACAGTTTAAGTGTTCGGTGTGTGTCGACTGTGTCATAAAGATTGTGAACGTTCTTTCGTGTCTAGGATTAGTCAACATTGACGAAATATTATTCCTTAAAACTACAAACAAAGAAGATAATAATAATATTCTGCATTCGAAAAGTATTAATATTATAGCACGAATTGTATTCTTTGGCACAATTCTAACTTGTTGTGACCAGTTCAATGTGGCGACCAGTTCGCTGTTCCCTTTAATATCCCAGTTATTGGAACAATGTTCAACACATAACCTGTGTGAGTATCAACCTAAGCTACCTGTTGCAGCGTTTAGACTAACATCACACTACAATCTGTCACACAACGATCTGTCACACTACGATCTCTTCTGTCAAGTACACAATATTCAGCAGGGTGGACTGGAGCAAGGCCACGCGCTCAAGATGATACCATGTTCAGTGTGAGCAAGGCGAACCTTTGAAGTTCTACCTAAAAGCTTCATGACTCGAGCTGGTCACCCATCCAAGTACATTTTGATTCAGGTAGGCTGGGAAGGGCATATGAATATACCGTACACCGTAAGGGACGATCTCTCTAAGGCACCTTAAACCAAGCACCACAATACCCCCCCCCCCCCCAGTATCCAGCTTATTGAAGTATAAACTGAAAACGATGTAATTGTACAACCAAGTCATTTATTTACAATAATTTTCATGCTCATACATGCCTCAACACATCACAACTATACGAACCTCACAGTACACTGTTCACATGCATAACTGCAGAAATACATCAGACACTGTCGTCGTGTTGACTGCAATTAACTTCGCACATTCATGACCCACACGTGATTCCAAGAGTTGCGAGGCTGACCCGAAAGGCGTGGCAATGGAAGTTGCCTTTGTTTCAAAAAGCGTCCATAATATGAAATAGGTGTGAAATATTATTAAAGACGTCTTTCAGCTGTCGATTGCATCCTTTCAACCAATATCGGGCAGTCAATGAAATGATGGTCCCCCATTGTGACAGTGACTTGGCAATATGTCTACAAACAGTGCACTTTCACAAATCAAAGGATATTTGCTCGGATATTCGCACGGATGACAGACATGAATGTAAACGTGAACATGAGCACAGAGCACAACTTACATTACACATTGACCCTGCTTATGGTGCACATCCTTAAATCCCAACATGTATGGAGAGAAAGAAACCTCCGTTGCATTCAATATGTTCGGAGAAAGGTCCAATAAACGATGACATTGCGACATTCAACGTATCCTGTAAACACATGATACAACATCACCGAATATACATACAGGATGCAGGATTACAGTATGATACATGGAAATACAAAAATAAATTCTATTGCTAACATGAAATCATATGTTAAGAATGAGTATATTTAACGGATTTCAGACAAACAATTTTTGTAAAAATATAAACTGGAGTGTTCTGTTGTTGATGGCGCTGATTATACAAGCGAAACCTTAAGCGTCCATGTTGTAAAGAATAGTTCCGGGGTGGAGAACTTACTTAAGGTAACAGCCACATATGATAAATCTGACATGTGTATCCTAGCTTCTCTCTGGGCAACACGCCAATGGATTGGAAGAAGTTCACCTTTTACATTACAGGTTAGCAAAACTGAGCTTTGCAGACATAAGTCACATATCTACCGTCAGCATGAAGCTGCTGAAACAGAGTGAAGTCACCGATCTTCTGTGCAGTGATCCATCGCCTTTCACCCAACTCCGAAGCTATTGTAGTATTTAGTTTACACCTACGGACGTCACAAATTGCTTTGAATTGCGTTCTACAACGCTGTGAAAACGTACGCAACATCATAGATCCAATATTACCTTGTTCACAAATTTAAGATCAATAACTGTTTCAAAAAGCGTAGTTCTAATAGTGTTAGTAACATATCGCACAGTTCAGCCTAACTTCTCTCATTGGGTAACAAGCTACAGACGTGTCAGTATCTGCATGTATCATAGCTTCTGCTGGAGTAGCAAGCTAAAGGGGCATCACTGTCTGCATGTATCATAGCCTCCCATTGGTTAACAAACAATCAAACAAAATGTGCGCATCAATGTCTTTATGTATCCCAACCTCTCAATGGGTAGCATACTATTAGCACATATGTGTCTGAATGTATCCTAGCCTGCCACTGGTAACAAGATATAGGCGCATTAATGTCTGCATGTATCCATGCATCTCTCTGGTTAACAAGCTATAGCCGCATCAATGTCTGCGTGTATTCTAGCCTGTCATTGAGTAACAAGCTACAGCCGCATCAACTTATGTGTGCATCCTAGCAACCTTCTGGGTAACAAGCCATAACCGCATCAATGCCTGCATGTATCATAACATCTCTCTGGGTAACAAGCTAAAGACACATCAATGTCTACATGTATCCAAGCATCTCTCTGGGTAACACGCTGTAGCCGCATCAATGTCTACGTGTATCCCAGCATCTTTCTGGATTACAAGCCATAACCGCATTAATGTCTGTATGTGTCATAGCATCTCTCTGGGTAACACGCTATAGCCGCATCAATGTCTACGTGTATCATAGCAGGTTTGTGTTCATATCATTCATGTACTTTATACAACAAGAAGCAGTTACAATGACCTGACTAATGATAACAAGCTTCACGATAACACATTGAAACAACGTAAATTAGTTTGAAGGTCACACGTGGCCAGTTCAAAATATCAAGACAGTTTGACATTCCATCGTACAATGAAATGTCAGCAAGACATTTACAAATATGTGTTGATACTTTTGTGTGGAACAAGCTATTATTAATTCATAAATAGTATGTGGCGCATTATATGTGTATATTAGTGCATTGTTTGAACACTGCTCTTTTTTTGCAGAAGATATGCGTTCTGCTCCTCATACCCTAAGATATTCTGATGAGCTGGGGCGACTTAGTCAAACTTCTATACAATGGACTGCAGGAAGCTGGCCGCACTAGAGATCCCTGGCATGGATCAGAGGCGTCAAACATGCGACCCAGCATACGCTTACATGCGGTTGACGGGTCAGTTGCTGCCAAAGCTGCAGCTTGCCCAACAGTAAAGTTCAATCCGTTTACCCGCTTGATAAGTGTTTTACCCGCCACATTTGTGAGTATGGTATGGTATTGTACAGTATTTTTGAATATACTCACTTAAAATGTGCTAATGTTACATGGGCCTCATACTGTGTACACATATTAAATCCGACCCACAAGAAAAAAATGGGTTTGACATCCCCGGCGTAGGACGAGATATGGTGTGTGAATGAAATCAAGTAAAGCCTGTTAAGCGTGATGTGAGCCCACAAAGAAGGGAAGACGTTTTCTGGGCGTCTACATAGGGCGAAATCGGCAGCACAAATGCTTAGTGAAAATCACCCCAAATCAACAATCATCGACACGACAACTAATAAACGGCAGGCATCCGTCACCTGAGTAGAACTCGCATGACACTATATCGTTCTTTCATCGTCACGCCTCAATCATTCAGTACATCACATGAAGTACATGTAACTATGACAGCATTAATGGTCCTAAATAATTTCGCTATACAGAATCTGTATTGACAGAACACACATTTCAGGGAAGGTATGCAGTTCCAGGTTTCCATGAAACTATTGTGACGTCCACAAGGAACGATAAACTTGCTGTCTGGATGCGCATCGTGTGAAAACAACGCTCTTTCGAATAAATAAAAAGATGTCTGAACTAGCCAACACGAATGCCAACAAGAATGCTGAACTTGCCAACAAGAAAACTTTCCAGACACACAATGTCGTTTTGCAAACCTGGATGCGTAACCAGGTATTGGTTTGGTAGAGTAATGCATTCCAGAGATCCAGTTGGGCTGACACCTGGAGGTAGATACATCTCGTAAGGCAAGAAATTTAGTTACTCATTTACATCCACTTGTCCTTACGCTCAAAATTCGGGTTCATCAACTGAAACAGAAAGGACAACATTTCGTCAGTACATCATCCAAGCAGCTGCAGTAGGACATAACATATAATAAATACAGATCTTTGTCGTCAGCTTAAGCGCACATATGTGTCGCGGATTTAAAGTTGGATACATGGTCAAACCCAGTGTTTCTTTTCAAAACACAACTTCTGGAACGATAAATATACATACAATTATGTACATACCACGAGTAATACACACAAGATATAGCATATTTGTCGATTTTACAGCCTCTTGAATGGCCTTATCGATTGTGTGACCATGCCATTTAATAGAAAAACAATTATTGCATTCCGATCTTTCCGACATAATCTTGAAAATATCAGTATACACTAGCAAATAAATGCTTCGGTTCATATTCGGAAAAGCATTCGATAATCGACGGAACATTGTTCGGTAAACCCTCAGAGAAAGGTTCGGAATGAGGCTGGCTACTTGAAAGTCGAAAATATATCCGTTTGCATCTGCCGGGGCCAAGGAAATACAGCGTTATTCAATTTAGTGACTCATTCATGTTCAACCTTTTCTTTCTGTTAGCGATCTGATAAACATGATGTCATTTGTCATGGTGGAAGAAAAAGGAATGTGAATGTTAAATCAGGATACGTGCCTTTAACTGGGAAGTGTATTACTAACTAGTGTGCGTGTCATGAACTAAGATGTTGGTCACCAACTAAAGTATGTGTCACCAGCTGGGATCTATGTCACCATCTGGTATATGAGCCAATACTCGGACGTGTGTCCAAAATTCATATGCTCGTTCATTTAATTATTTGTTACCTGAATGATCAACATGCCGATCTAGCTTGGACATGTACTGATGCTGACGTTGTCGCCGTGTACGGTGCTGTGGTTTTATAACCGCATACATATATGCTGCAAACAAACGAAATCTGGTACAAACACAAGTCACCACTGCACTCCGAAAGACAGTTAGAAAGTAGGAGTATCAGTCCTAGTAGTAGTAGTTTTAGTAGTAGTAATCGTAGTAGTAGTAGGAGAAGGAGAAGGATGGGGGGGGGGGGCAGTACTGTAAGCCACAGGCATTGGACTCGTGATACCTTGATGGTTAGATCAACGGTTCGGTCCTAACAAGCGCCGGGTTGTACACTTGGCCAAGAACTTTTAACCAAGTCGGGTCCAGGGTTACGAGATATGTATAACAACTTGATAAGTTCTCTTGTAGTAAAACAAACAATTGCTGATTACACTCATTAGAACTGGTTAAAAGCGTGGCTTGTCGTGCACCGGATTTCATACTTCATTAAGACAGTTACGTACCATATTTCTTGACATACGGTCCATTGGCAAAGTCATCGAGGTCTTCCTCTAAAAACTGCTGCTGCCGCTGCCTCCTGATCATCCGACAACAAAACGCAATCGACCCCATGACTATACTTCCACCCACAACCGAAATCAGAACTGCGAAATTTTCTCCCGGGAATGGATCATAATCTGAAAAATAAATGGAACCGTTGGTATGAGTAGCTGCCGCGACTCAGCTGACTGTCAGTATGAGGACATGTACACGAAATGAGTAAACGCAGTGGCCACTTATCAGTCTAGTACCAGTATGAGAACAGTACAATGAATGAGTATGGGCAGTGGCCACTTATCAGTTTAGTATCGATGAGAACAGTACAAGGAATGAGTATGGGCAGTGGCCACTTGTCAGTTTAGTATCAGTATGAGAACAGTACAAGGAATGAGTATAGGCAATGGCCACTTGTCAGTTTAGTACCAGTATGAGAACAGTACAAGGAATGAGTATGGGCACTGGCCATTAGTCAGTTTAGTATCAGTATGAGAACAGTACAAGAAATGAGTATGGGCAATGACCACTTGTCAGCTTAGTACCAGTAAGAGAACAGTACAAGGAACGAGTATGGGCAGTGGCCATTTATCAGTTTAGTATCAGTATGAGAACAGTAGAAGGAATGAGTATGGGCAATGACCACTTGTCAGTTTAGTACCAGTAAGAGAACAGTACAAGGAACGAGTATGGGCAGTGGCCACTTATCAGCTTAGTATCAGTATGTGAACAGTACAAGGAATGAGTATTGGCAGTGGCCACTTGTCAGTTTAGTACGAGTATGAGAATACTACAAGGGACGATGTGTACGAGTAGAGTATATAGCACTGCTTACCCGGATATTAATTTTACATTGCTTTTACAAAATAATGTTCTGAGAGAATGTTAATTAGCTAGGATATGAAAATGTTTTGTAGGTATCATGATATTGGTTACGTCGTATATTAAATTATTCAAATTACTTTAAAGTCAATACTACAGTAGTATCGCAATGCATATTTAATGGAATATATTCAAAGCATATGCCCTAGCACTACACCCAGTAATAGAATGTGTTTTCATTTTTATTGTTTCTTATGATGTACATAGATACATGTATATGCTAATTTCAGACAGTTGATGAAATATGTAGAAGAGTTAATAACATATGTATATAGATGTAGATATAAACCCACATTTTTTTCGAGAAGTTATGCGACATTAGTATCTGCATCAAATTAGCTTATGTTAGGGGTAAAACGATACAGTGAAGACTGAAGGGATGCAAGAAACACCTACAGTCAGCAAATTATATTATGTAAACCAAAGCAGTGCCTCAATTACTGAATATAGATAAAGAAGAAACAGCTGACATGGTGACCGGTGTATTGTTGCACCCAAAACATGTATTAAATACCACTTGCTCTAAGTACAGTAGTTGCAGGCATGTAGTATATCAATGAGGGCTATACAACATCAGTACAGTCCTCGTGTATGGTTTGTTCCTGGTAGTCATCAATAACTATTTAAATATCTTCAACAATCTTGTGGAGAGATGACCCAAAGGAATAAAATTAAGTATATTGGCATTTCGAGAAGAAAATCTTCTTTGTGACATCATAATATTTTTATATTTCCCTGTTTACATGTGTAAAGGAAGGTAGCATATTGCATGTTCTGTATTGCAAATAGAGTATTTGTTTAATTATCATTGGCACTACATTCAGACAGTTATTGTTTCTTCCTTTAAATCCTAATATTATATGATGATTTAATTACTAAAACTCATCCTCTTCTACCGATGATAGTCACTTGGTCATAACCCAGTAATTGAATTGCTTCATAACCTCTTGTAATTTTACTCGTGTACTTACCTATGCAATATGCAGTTGTATTTTCAGACTCGTCGGAATTGTCAAAACAGTTGTTGGTTTTATCACATAAGAGGTCTTGTGGAATACAATATCGGTTCGTGCATACAAAACCATTACACCTGTCACCTGAAAATAGAAACATTATGGAGGTTTCACCAAGCGCATTTTGAAATTTGGAAGTAATGTTTTTGTTGTCGCCCTGGTGTTTAATAAAACATCTAGGACAAGTGAAATCGGTACTGCGAAAGACGGATGGGAGGGTGGGTGTACGAATGTATGTCCACGTTGTAGGTGCACAATTCATGCGCACGCATTAGAATTGAGATCTGTGGAGAAGACTACGGTGAAAGAGACTGCTAAAATGGCACGATAGCTGCTACCTTGTGATTACACGATACCGGAATCTAAATTGATTTGTTTGCCATTTCGTATTTCGATATCAGATGCTTGGGTTTCGTCTATAACTTGAAATCCGAAACCATTCCTGGAAGATGGATGTCATTACTTCCAAAGGAACGAGAACGCATCTTTGATTACCTTTGCCACTTAGACATCAACAATGTAAGGTAAAAAAGTAGAAAAGATAAACATGAGAAAAGAACACTAATTGCCATTTGATAGGGGAAAACATGAACACATGGTAAGTCCATTATCTGCCTGAGCAAATCTTCCGCCTTGCACTTTACAACTAGCTCTCGCTGGCTCTTATCACTCACAAAGGTGTTACTTCCCCCAGAGTCTATTTTTAAACAACGGATTCTTTGTCAAATTATTAGCTCAATCTGTCTATAGCCGAACATAACATAGTAATTACGTGGTGGTCTCAAGACATGTTGAGACCGTTTATCGATTTTGCCCTGAAGTGTTTCCAGTGTGTCGAGAAACGGTAATTGCTGTTAAAAAATAAAGGGCACAACATTTTCTTAGTCAGACGAACCATAAGTAATAACTCACGTGGCTTTCTTGCCGTGAATGTAATCTTAAAATTGAAGTTTGTCTTATTACTGTGGAGCAGCACCAAGCGGATGTACGAGGTATTCAGCAGGACGATGCCTGGGTCTGGGCTAGCGCACCGGAAGTTAAACTGAAAACAAAATCATTATGTTAAAATATCATTGGGGACAAGATACTAACCCAAAAAACAAGTTTCTATGCAAACTATTATACTTGGTATTCAGAATATCACAGCCCCCTATCCCTGCTTTGTTCGGCAGCCTCTGGTCATTGCCCCTGGTCTGTCCAACCGTTTCTGGTCTGTTCGACAGTCTCTGGTCAGTGTCGCTGATCCGTTCTATAACCTCTGGTCAGTGTCGCTGATCCGTTCGATAACCTCTGGTCAGTGTCTCGGTCCGTCCAGCAGTCTCTGGTCAGTGTCTCGGTCCGTCCAGCAGTCTCTGGTCAGTGTCTCGGTCCGTCCAGCAGTCTCTGGTCAGTGTCTCGGTCCGTCCAGCAGTCTCTGGTCAGTGTCTCGGTCCGTCCAGCAGTCTCTGGTCAGTGTCTCGGTCCGTCCAGCAGTCTCTGGTCAGTGTCT
>JAUELE010204855.1:0-13320 GCA_031471655.1 Diodora aspera | reverse complement strand
TTTTCGGAACATTGATTCCTCCCCCCCCCCCCCCAATATTTCCTAAAACACTGGCTTAGCTAAACTAATTATGATATGATTGACGGATGTGATGTCACTGGATATTTATACTCGGTGACAGAGAAAGAGACCAAACTTTGACATGTTATAATACCCAGGCTAATTTAATACATATATGGTAATATGATGGACGTTTTCTGTCGAAATTTCTAAAATATATTGTAACTGGCGATGATTTTACGGTACAGTGTTACTCATAATATCAAATTTGATATCTTGTGATAAATTATTGATACGATCCCCAGACGATGTACTGTTTGCTATCTGATGCTTGAAACTCTGCAACGTGTGTGGATGTTTATACATGTATTTAATGGCTACAGAGATACAGCTAGACGGACGGAGAAGAGTGGTAAGATATAGCGATCGAAAATCTTGCATGTTGGTGCGATGTGTCCACTGTGTTGCTAGCGTGCGAAGTGCAGGTTAATAAAACAATCATGAAAGTGTGCTTATTTCTGGAGCCTGAAATGCCAGACAGTGCCATCTTGCCTGCTAACCTATTCAGCATCTGTGTATGTACACTGAGAACACACAAGATTCTCGGCGAAGACGGAACAACCTCTTTGTATCCTTATACCAAGTGTGTACTCGATTGCTATTTGTAAATACGACTCCTCGCAGTGTCCAGGAAGTGCAAGATCACCCAGGAACTGGCTGACACACATTGCGCCACTTCCGTATCGGCCGATGCCGTTGTTGTTGCTGCTGCTGCTGCAGCCGAGGAGGAGGAGGCTGTTACCTGAGTTCTGTGACCTAGTATCTGCTGGCGCTAACATTCACGCGAATGAGGATCACAGCACTGACACCTGAATACACCTGTGTGTCTAATTAACCCGGCTTCCGCCTCACGTGCGCTTGTCAGCACTTAACACATGTGCTAACATTTGCTTCCTTTACAAATATATTCATTACTTTCAACCTAAAACAAATGTTTACTAAGCTGTTCACTTTAAAACAAATCTTCTCTTTCCGATTCCGATTAAAAACCAATTGTGCCCTCAACAAAAGCGACTGTTTAAAACACAGTAGTATGTAAATATTATAATTCTAACATCACATCGCTGGTCGTCAGCTTTGTTTTGTAGATATGTTTAAATGTATACAATACTCAAAAACACAGTCAATGTTTACATGTATTTAAGCACATGTAAACGAATATTTACGTTACAATGTTTCACACCTTGGTGTCGATGACTAAGCATGGAACACCAATGATGTGTGAAATGCCGATATTTCCATCTCACCTGCCTGTCCCCCCGGCCTCGATCGCCGGTGGTCCTTCCTGCTTCCGTTGTTTCCCATAGCTTCAACTAGCTCCTGATAGTACTACCTCGAACCTCCCGGAATAGTAACAACTCCCTTCTCAGGCAGCATTTGTAGTAACTGTTCCAACATGAATTGCCTTTACGTCCATAGAATGTAGAGACTGGAGTGAGGTTGTTCAGTCGACGTAAGCTGTTCGGTCGTTGAAAACACGACGTAGCCAGTCGTAAGTGGAACCGTTGGAGGATACGATCTGACAAGAAAACCTTCAGTCTAAAATGATTTGCAACACGTGGAGTGGAAATTGAAAGGCGGAGCGCATGCAGAGGCGATTCGCAGACCAACGGCATCACGCCACGTCACAGACGGTTATTGTTTGGCTGGATTGATTTTCCCAGACCCGATATCCCATCTGAAGCCTACGGACTGGCTTCCAAGACGCCGGCTCGCAGCGGACCTAACTGTGCGTGTGAGGAAGGAACAAATCGTCAACGTCATCGGCTATTCTTCAGAGGCATTTTTTGGAAATAATTGATAGCTTCTGGTGAAGGATGATGCTATTTTAGGAAATCCTCTTTTCGCAAAAAAGTTATTTATGGGAACTTGGGTCTTGATGTCGATATTTTAAGGAGATGTGAAGTCTATTTTAAGTATTCATGTGACAATGGTTATTTATATTTTAATAAAAGAAAATCCGCTATGGTTCTTCATAAGCATGTTGAACGTATATAAGTAGTGTTTTAGGGCTTTGTATACACAAACATATAAACAGGTGCATGAAACCTATTCTTACTTAAGATATAACATAAATGGGATAGTATCAAATGTTTAAAGTCATATGTGTAAATATTCATTATGCGCCCTTTCATTTTATCGACCCCTTGTTGAACTTTCCTTCTCGCAGTGTGCATCTTGCACGTCACGTTGCGTTATGGCTGAATATTGCCCTTGCAACGTAACAAATAATCTCCACTCTTCGGCCGCTCCAAGTTAGGAGAAGCAGTCAGCTCGAAATTTATAAACATGTTTCTGCTATAAAGATTATGAAATAAGTTTTAACGACTGTCTCCGGGACGTATCGAACTTCAACGGAGACTTGATTCTCATAAACACATGCATGATGACGTTACATTTATTGGCTGTCATCCACAGTACTAATTTATAAGTGCCTGTACTTGAGCAATGATATATATACTTGCACGCCTGCGCTGATCACACACACACATCTAGTCTTGGAAACCAGCATGCTCCACCTGCCGCTATCCGTTCTTCTGGCGCTACGGGCATGCGACACGAACATACGGCAACACTTTCCACACACCTACAGACACGTACACCTGTAGTTTATTAAGAGACCACTGACTAGCTTTAATACCCAGATGGACCAACACCGATACGCGTGCGTGCGCGGGTGTGAGAGAGAGGTCATGTTCACTTGTACACGTATATGTGCGCTCCATATTTTGTCATTTCCTGTTTCCTGGATATGTCTTAGTATCTGCAATTAAATCAGGTCTGGCGCGAGACCTTATTGAGTAGACCGGGCAGAAGCAACGATAAGAGAACATGTGCCAGCTTTCAGTTATAGTATCTCAGGTTGGGTTGGTGATTCTCAAGGTAAATGTAGACACACCTATACACTGACATGTTCAAGCAGGATTCCGATCTTCCTCCTATTTCAAAGAGATTTAAAATTCCAACGATGAATAATTGGATTAAACACAATACAATTCGAAGGAATCCGAAAGTCTGCGTCCTATCCAACTCTAGAGAAGACCAAAGTCTGACTCATCACCATCTCTGAAAGAAGAAAAGAGCGATTTGAGGCTTTTTTGTCTGAAATGGCCACTCTTGGATAAACACCAATGTTGCCTTGAGAGATTATACATAAACTGTAACAACTCACTTCCCATCCAGCTTCTGCGTGTAGCCCCGGGTTAATGAAATACAATAGGCCAAAGTAACCCTATGCTTGTGTACAATACATATAATTGGGGTTGTTGCTTTCACTTTTCCAACTTCACAAATCGATCTCTTTATGTCGTCGCGGTGTACATCTTACGTGTGGCCTTGCTTTATAGTTGAGAAAACGTCTCAAGGCTCAACGACCATCAATAAAAAGAAAATTAGAAAGGCCATCCTCTTCATCTCTTGCTTCCAGTACTCTCTACAAAATGTTGTTGACATTCGCGCTATTTATTCCGTAATAATCAAGTCTAGTAACGGGTTGTGCTTATCATAATTATAATTGGTACTGTACAAATGCCACTGCGTTTTAAAATATTGATATCCGTTTACATTGGTTGTTAATAGGCAGTTTGTTTTAGCGCATGAAGTCAACAAGTGCTTTGTGAAGGTAACATAAGTAACAGCTTCTGTTCTTGTATGGCGCACTGTACCAAAGCAGACTCCGGAACATGCAGCATGTCATATTTTCATACAGTTGTTCAATATTGATCCACTTGTGCTTCATGTACGGAAGCCATGTTAGTGAATACAATATTGTGTCTGTATCAAAGAATTTTGAATCTCGTTATGTATTGATACTTTCCCACAATATTTACCTCGCAGGTAATTCAAGGGATGGTGCAAACTGAATGACAAGACCTAAAGTTGCCGGCGTATCAAAGGACCTTTTGTCAACTCCTTGGGCAATACACGGTTCTCTTAAACATCTAGAGAAACAGCTTAATAGAGTCTGGGCATGAATTCGTGTTTAAACTTGTTATAGCACCACGCAGTCACTCTGGAAAATGAGGTGGGCGCGTCAGTCAGGTGCCATTTAATCAGGAGTCTGTCTCAGTTTGAATCTCTCTGACCAGTTCGTGATAAATAAATTAGTTCAACAGGCTTGGTAGGTTCATCCCACTCACTCTCCAAGCAAACATACCAGAAGCCCGTTAAAACCCACTCACTGAATGAATGGAATTAAAGGCAAGTGGACGTCGTTGACTACTCGACCGGAGCCCGATCGATATATTTAGTGTCATCTGCCACTGGAATACCGTGTAATGCCAACATCAATCAAACACCGCCTACATCGGTGAAAATAAAAGGTATATCAAATATCATCCATTTACTTCACACGACTGTGTAGGAACATAGCATCAGGTATGGTAAAATGTCAGCGTTAATCAGTATCCAAACACACCTGAGCTGATTGTCCCACTCACAGGTAGATTAGAGCTGTACCTGCCTACGTTTGACACACTTTGAGCTGGAGACAACTCTATGTCAGTCGATGGTAGCAATAGAACCTTCCCACTCCGGAAGGATGGTGTTTTATGATTCGTCCACCTTTCGTCTTCCATGATTTAGCCTACATATGACGACTGGACATTTGAGGCAAATGTTTTTTTATCTAATGACGATTATACGTCTTAACTCCTTAAGATAATAAAATGAATGAGTTGTTAAAGAAGTACTATCTTATACAACGTTGGTAGTATTTTTAACTATTTAAAAGTTAAGTATGACAGATATAAATATATTTTAGGAACGGTTTAATTACATGGCAGGTGATATTTTCGTACATAAGCAGTTGTTACCACACCTACTGCCATGGAGCTTTACCATGTAATATCTAAATATATTTAGAGATGGGTTTCAAGGTTCACATTTGACGTGAAAGAAGACGAAGATAATTACAAACAATAAAGACAGTAATAACGGAGCTAAACATGACACGCCCAGAATATCGCGAAGTATTTCATTACAACATATATAACAATACCAATTCATACCTATTTAATGTCGGATGGTATTGATTATCTAGGCAGCTGATTCACGATCCAAGGTCGTTATTCAAATAGAGCTATTTGACTTGCTAAACTCGCGTTCACAAAGCACTACACCAGGACTTTCAGAGACGACTGAAGAAAAACAAACAGATGCTGCTTATGCGAGAGATACTAATTCAAGGCAGTGTTGTTTGATCATGGTAGGAACCAAATTATACGTAGGCTGGAATGATTTTGATGAGCAAAAGTGACCCACAAACAGGTGTAGATAGAGGTTGTAATGTTTTTGTCTGCATCGTGTCATTTGAAGGTCAATATAGATCACTTAAGGAGCCAGGTAAATAATTATAAAGACATTTTAGTTTATATTTCAAGATGACCTTCTGATAGTACTTGTTTGAAGTTAATGCTTTGAGGTTTGTGTTGAAATTGGTTTGAAAGCAGAATCCCTTCAAGAACTGATTGTGAATCTATTACAGGAATCGAGGTGAACGTTTTACAAGCAGAACATCACATCAACTATAAGACCGCTGTGGTCCCAGGAGGACACGGTAATACTGAGCTGTCCAGTATCGTCTGCCATCATAAACAGAGCGCCAATTATCTGGAAGAAGAAGAACGCGTGTTGACAGAGATCATTAGTTCCTCAATAATGTTCTTGTAAATCCAGGCGTGTGTTTGTCCAGCGTGATTGTTAGGCAAAATCACAGATCTCTCTAATTGTAAGGGGCCTTACGTTTGACGTGTCTGTTTCCAAGACACGCGGTGGGCGTAATTGCTAAGACAGATTAATTCCGGAGAGAATTCGCTACATCCAGTGAACGCACGTTTTGTTCTGGCAAAACAAAGCCAAGCACAAACTGGATGGTCTTCCCCAAGTGTATATATTACATGACCGACCTTTTTTCTCGGAACTACCAGGCCTCGGATATTGTAAAGATGATATGATAACACTGTTCCGGAAATACATAAGAACAAATGTACACATGAATAACACAATATAAAACCAAAACTATATTGAGAACAATACAACGCTTATTGCATGTATGCAGCATGAACACTGCGAACATGTCATTGGAATTACAATAGATCTAATGAAAACGCTATAAAGAAAGAAGATCTGTATAAATGCACGCTAAGAATGAATGCGTGTTAAAATTCCAAGTTTCCTAATAAAATATCTGATGGACATTTAGTGAAAACCCATTTTACTAATATTCTAGTATTTTGACATATTTAATAGAAACTAAATAATGATTTGAGTTTCGTTGCATATCCTTTTGCCTAGATATGTCAGTGTCTAGGTGCCGAACAACTATATATAATTGAAACAGAAATGACAGAAGTTTGAATAAATATTGCCCGATGTATTCAAAGACTTTCTAAAAAACCTCGATTTTAAAATGTATAACCGTACTAAGTCTTATAGTTTCGAAGTCCGTTTGAAATTGAAAGTTTAAATTGTTGAGCACACGGTGTTCACTGCAGTCTGTGGACACTTGAAGTCGATATCGTAGTGTACGGTCTCTCTGAAACACCGCTGGCTATATTGTTCTCGGCACATTGATCATTTAAATTGGAATGGGATCTTGTAATGAGATAGTCGAGATTGTCAGTTCAGTTTATTGTTCCCAATAGCTGAGTTACTATTTGTCTGGCCCCCAAATATACCGTCAGTTTAATATGTCTCGAGAAGACCATTACGTGTCTCCGAGGTGAAATCGGATGACCGTGGATACTTTAATACAACTGTTATTTCACGGTAATGACGTTTGATTCTTGACAACATTCAAGCTAATTTGTTGCCATAGTTGTCCTGTATTTACGATCAGTTTACTAAATCGAAATGGCAAAGTTATTGCATTTGACCAGCAAAATAAAACGGTGAACAAACATTTATTCACGTATTAGAACTGCAAATTAATAGCAAAACAGAGAGGGTTCAATAAACGAATCTGCTGCCTATCTGAACATCAGGGTTTATCAGATGGATTACTGGTTATGTTCTTATTGACGTCTGGAAGCTTAGAGTAGAGGTCACATAGAATCGTGTACAGAGTCTCTGCTTAGAGCAAAGGTATTCAATTAAACTTCAAAGAGGTCCAGTTGGAGAAAATTTTCTCAGGCAAAAGTCCGAAACAACTACCTAAACACGCCTCTTTATTGAAGAGTTCTGTTGGTCACTACATCGTCTATTGATATATCATTCACATGAACTTCGTCTCCATCTGTAACCCTCCAGAAGACTCGTACCTATATCTGCACGCGCCCAGACCGAGCGTCAGTCATGACCAATCAGAGCGTGCTCAGTATCGGAGGTAATGGAGTCAAATAGTTTTTACTATGCAACATTATTATCACATGAAAGAATTTCTCTAAAATCTATATCAATCCATTTTCGCATTCACTACTTGTTACAGTATTTGTTAGAAACAATTGAGCCAGCTGAAAGTTGTTTGAAGTAATAATTAAAGCCCACTGGAAATCTGGTGTAGAGAAATAGTCAGTTCAAACAGTCGCGTCATTTCGAAGTACGGTATATTCAGAGTGATCTTTCTTGGAAGTAATCTGCCGAACATGGCGGCGATACAGACGTCAGTAACCTCTGGCGTAGAGGCTAAAAACCTGTTGTTGGTAGCCACACTGAATTGTTATATGAAGATGTGTCTGACCGGTCCAATTCGGAATAACGTGACTGTGTAATTGAACATTCTTAATATTTATGTACGTGCGCCTCAAGCCTAATTTTGATGTTCTCATGAAAGACTAATTAGGAGATACTCTTTTGCATAACCTTTGACATGACAACGAAAACGAGGCTATAGGCGCATATGCATAAATATTAAGAGGCGTCGATGATGTAAAGAAGCTGCTTCTGTAGAGGTATGTTTATTGCTCAGGGATTACGAGACACGAATACGGAAGCGCAGGTCATCAGTTACATCCGGGGAACTTGGAGTTCCGCCATTGTTATCCCAATTCATAGTCCGACATGGTTTGCCCTTTATGAGCACAGCACAGACGAATCAGTCCAAGGCTTTAGGGTTAAAACTGCTCCCCCGCCAGCTTTGTGTAAAGATGCTAAGCCAGTTAGCATTGTAGTGCCCCTAGTTTACTTTACAAGACATTGCAGGAGATATATTACTTAAGGTTCAACTGAAGGTATATTGTCGTTGACATATTCGTTTTGCATAAGTCTCTTAACAAACTAGAAGAGGCCTTACAGTTCAAACCTCTATCGGGGGTTGTCGTCAGGAGAGCGGAGATGGAAAAAAGCATGTTTCCCAACTGGAGAGATGAGAATGATGTTTTCACTTTTACCCATTTCAACAGTGACGCACTCACAAAGAGTGAAAACACTATCTATGCCATGAAGAACAATTGCATCTTTCAAGCTTTCGAACATCTGTGCACTTTGAGCTGAATGACATTCTGAATTCTACGTGAACAACAGAAAGGTTTCCTGGGGAATGCATTAATCTCATAATACGAACCTGTATCAAAGTAGAGTTTAACATTTTTGGAACGATTCCAAATATTTTGTTCCGGTCCGGTTGGAAAAAAGCACATATAGCGGTATACGTGTATTAACAACCATCTTAGATATTCCAGTACTCTTTTCCTTTTCCCACATTCTGTTAGATGTTGAGAGAAAGGACGTCATCATCCGGAAACAACATAAAAATATGACTCTATTGTATTACATATTAAGGCCACATACAACAATTTGTGGTTATACGGCTGATATAAAGTAGTTATACCACACGCATATATGTATATCATCATCACACCCACATCAAGATATTAAATCAAGATCAGCCAATCACGATTCAATTCATAAAGTTCGGTGAGGCATTTTGAGGATAACTTTACAAACCTGGATAATAAAGTTGCTGTATCCGAACAGCAGGTTCAATCTGAAGATGATTTGTTTTGACACTCAATGACGTGTCATAAAGTGGAAGTTTATTGCCAGTATAGACACCAGTTTCGGGAGCTGATGACTGTACAAAGAAAGCCTTGATTTCATAACAAAACAATTGATCTGGTACTGAAATTAATAAAACGTCTTTCTAAACAGACTACTCTTGGGCAACAATCAATATAGGACTCTTGGATGTGACATTTAACAAGTCTGTGTGGAGACGCGCTCCATCGTAAGGTCTCTGCCTCGCCCCATAAATTGTTATTCTCTTCATATAATGAAAACTCGAATGCCCTAGATTCTCACATTCACGATGATTAGTGAAGCAGTCATTTTCTCTCCCTCTTCTAGCATATTTGTATTGATTATATAAACGTTAGTCGTTAACGCAGGAAAATATTAGTCGCGTGGAAACTTTACAGGCAAATCAATTCTTCAGAGAGGGAAACGGGAGTTAATTGCTGCCTTTCTAAGTAAATAGTTTCCATTCCAGGACAATGGATTCTGTGTTTTAGTTTTTAAGTTAATTTACTGTTTTATACATGTAAGACGTGTTGTATTGTTGTAACGTACGATAACGCTGTGTGCATCACATGTAGTGCGAAAGCACTACATTGCTCAATCAATTGCCAAACACCAGTCTTGTGTGGAGTAATGGGGCCGGGATTAAAGGTATATCAGTAAGAAACAGGGCATTGTATTATGAACACAGTCACAGAGACTTGATGAAAATCTAGAGAACGTTCTGTTCTTCCCTAATTAAAGGGATATAATTTTGTAATTAGTCTTTACAATCTTTTCAGCACTTTCCTTTCGTTAGACCTCGATATGGACCTACAGAGGGTCTAAAGGGGTCTTTAAATATGCTGACTTTAGAATTAGAATAAAGGGATATTACTAAGAAACCGGACAATAATTATATTATCAACACAGTCACAGGGACTTGAAGAAAAATCTAGAGAACGTTCTGTTCTTCCCTCCCTGACGTAGCGCGCAAACACGTCATTGATCAAACGATTCCGAAATGCCAATCATGTGAGTAATACAACATCTTTATTTGTGGTGCATTACCTAATTTATATTTGAGGACGTATTGAACCAAAAGCGTCACCGTATAACAAAATCAGCGAACGATCAATGGTCAAGCGAATTAGTTGATGTTGTCATATTAACGCAAACTTTAAGGAAAGAGAACAGTCAGAGATTTACTAAACTGACGATTAACAGAAAGTATACCGATTATTTTTAGGGAATGATAAAAAAAACCCACAAGATGATGCAAACCTTATATTTTGAAAGTACAGCATTTGACGAGATGTCAGGACTGATATACACAATAATCACATTTTAATGTCAACAGGATCGTTCTCAAACAGTATTAGCAGTGAATTGCTTGTGCCAGAAACCCGTTTTGGTATGGTTTCTTAATATCGTCAATTTATTCACTTTAAAGTAACACCATCATTCAATAAAGAATAGACATATGACGTGAATAGATAAAGACTGCACATCTATATATTTGATCGGAATTTCGATTCGATATGCCACAGTTCTTTTATGAACAGTTGACTTCTACATATGTCCAGTAGAAACAATGGTGAGAATGATGGCAATAAGCACATGATGATAATAGACATTCAGTGCATATAGATGTGTGATTGAATATGGCAAGGCTGAGTAAGGTAATTTTGTCAAGGAAGGAAAGCTGGAATCACTGATGATGCATTGAGGGATTGGATACGGTAAAATCCGGAGTTACGGACAAACCAATGGTGATATTCTATTTTCAAGAGAATCACTAACATAATTTAAGGTAGTCATCCGAATCATCGGTTGAACTGCAACTTATATTTAATAGCTCATCAAACTATGACGAGACGACATAACATACTTCTGCAGTTTGTTTCACTTCCTGAATCAATATGTGCGTTCTGCCTATACATGTACATGGTGGTTCCATTCCATTAGCCAGGTTTATTTTTCGCTTTGATATGCTGACGTTATATTGGGACATTTTAATTTTTCTCTTTCAAAGAATATTTGTTTGCAGAAGGAACATTCGTAAATTTGGATCTGCACTGATCGACAGATCTTACAAGTGTGCGTCAAGGTCTAGTAACTGGCATATCGAAAAGTTAAATTCATCTTGGGTGGGGCAGTCTTCGAGGACAACATATTGTGACACTCCTGAACAAATTAAATCATATTTATTCTCAACAGGATGCTGTAACGTAGCATGAATAACGTAACAAAATATTTGAAAAAATATTAAATCCAGTGGCAACTGAACTTATCTGAAGGATTGCCGCGGGTGTCATTTAAATTCAGCCAGGAAATATTAATATCAGGTTCCGGTTGTCCTCCCACGTTGAATGTTTTACGTTTTGCTGTTAATTAACACTGAAGCGGTAGCGGCGAAAACATCATCCATTGTTGTGAGATAGCTTTTGCATTTCCTCCTGAAAACAACAGTAGCTACTATCCTACTGCTTTACATACCAAGATTGGAATCGTAGTGTTGACGCATGCCTTTCATGTTCTTGACTGGCATTCAGTACCGTACTGTGATCAAACAAAACACATCATCAACAGTCATCACCACCACCCAACATTATTTATAATAACCAAAAAATGGTAGTAGTCAAAAACCCGCAGTATCATGCTACAGCCTAAGACATGTTTAGCACTTGCCTTTAGCATAAAGGCAAGTCATGACAAACTACACGTGCACGTGAACCTTGTCACAATTAAATACTGGCCCTTTACACTGATTGGGTTGCTTACAACTTCATTATAATCCAACACTAATGAGGTCTAAAATTCCAATAGGAGTACGCTGGCAAGCAACTGGAATGCACAGGATAGGAATATCATGCCGTTCCAGAAGAATGTAATGGAAGTAGTTCCTTTGGTTGGGGATCTGTCATGGTGTGGGGATGCATTTCCTTTGATTGCAAACTTGACCTTGCTCTTGTTCAAGGAAATCTCAATGGCCAACGGTATCAACATGACATTCTTATTCAGCATTTGGTGCCTCACTTTGATAACAACGCTCTTTGCCACCCGTCACGCATTTTGGACGACAATGCTAGGCCTCACCGAGCACGCACACTACGAGATTACTTCCAGAGACAGGCAACTAAAAGATTACCCTGGTCAGTCAGAAGCCCCGATTTGAACCCCCTAGAGCACCTAATGGGGCTCGCACGTGACACCCACCTGTCAATAACATCCAAGAAGTGACTCAAGCTCTACAGGAAGGGTGACGCAAGATCCCGATGATGAAAATCAGAAGGTTGATCGGGAGCATACGAAGACGTCTTAGAGACATAATTGCTTCCAGAGGTGGATATACCCGATACTGACTGGACAGGACAGTGTAAATCTCTGATGTGTTTCCTTTAGTTTTGACAGGGTTTTCTGCACTGGCTGACATTTCAGTGTCCTGCAGAACTATACTTTTGTGGGACACATTTAAGGGTAGTTTTCACGGTCTTTCAATAAAAATAATTAAAATGATAACTTTTGCCAGTGTTAGTGTTTAATTTACTGATCTCTACAGAATGGCAGGTCTATCCAAAAACCCAACAACGTTTGCCTGAAGCAGTTGACACTGAAACGGACGCAGTGCGTATTTCTGCGAGTCAGTTTGGTGAAAAACGGGTGGTGCAAGACATTTGATGATGTGTACATACATGTAATACTATTTATGAAATAACATTCATGAAGAACATTGCTTTAATACTGTCCAGATTGATTGATACCAAACCAATTAATCAATTCTCGACCATTTTTTTTAATGAAAGCAACTCTCCTTAGTTTAAGTAGGTTACATTACCAAGCCAATTCATCATGTTCAAAGAGCCTTTGACACATATACTTCCTGCCGTCAATATTTTGACGTAGTATCCGATTACCTAAAAGCAAACATTTCGACAAGCACAAACTTGATATGAATAAAATAAAAAAATCATTAACAGAACTACAACACGTATAGAACATCAGTAAGAACAATTTTTACATGGCACTAGTTGCTCTCATATATTCTGCAAACAATCGCCCTAAATGACCCCCCCCCCCCATGGAGTTCCATATTGTCACCGCCTACACGGAGTTCTATATTGTCAACCTCTGCATGAAGTTCATACATGTTTATTGTGACCCGAGAGTTCTATATTGGCACCCTTACACGGAAATGGAACTTGGCAACTAAATTTTTCAAATTGCATCGGACCCATCGCACATTTAACATCAAAGAAGACCATTTGAGAGAGATTTGCTTTGAGATTTAATATTGGAAATGACATTGGCAGAGAGGTACTCATTTTT
>JAUELE010204746.1:0-13324 GCA_031471655.1 Diodora aspera | reverse complement strand
GGATCTTTTGCTTTCTCTTTCTTACTATCGATCCTGTGTTGTCCCTTTTTCTGATGTGCCTCTTGCACATCACATTGAGGTATGGCCGATATGTTGCCCCCTGCAATGTAAAAATGCATTTCACTCACTTGTTCATACTGTCTTTCTTTGTAGGATCATGATGTAAGTAGTCGACTTTCCAACTTCTCCATTTCCCAATCAGCTGACATAATAGAGTCCCTGCCGCCTGGACCAGGGCCGGGTCCAAACCAGCAGATACCCCAGGGTCCTCACATCGTCATGAGCTCACAGCAACCATACCAAACTCAGTCCCCTTATCTACAGGTTAGTCCAGTCATATCCATAGTAATAACCAACAGCAAAATGTGCAGTCAATGGAACCCATCAGGTTTTAAGTTACCATAACCCAGGAGAACCATATTGATTGTACTTGGTTCGTGGTTCAAGTCTGCGTCGAGATTCGTATATATGCAAAATAACGTGACCTCCTTGGGTAAACTTAAGTTATATTGGGAACATACTATGTAGACATTGATCAAACTAAGTAGATTTTGAAGGTCATTGGTTATAGGATTTGTCCTGCGACAATTGGTCTACAGCAGATCCGTCTAGTTACTATCATCAGAAATGTCATTCAAGTCTACCACGACCTCCATGTTTGATGTGTTGTGTGTCCTTGGTTTGCCCTGAATGTACTGAGTCGACATAGCAATCTCCCGATGTGTGCAAGGTTAATTAAAGAATCTCTAGGTGTTAGAACAGATGGGTTTTTTTCAGAGATTGGGCAGCATTTTTGGTTCAGTGTGATATTCTTTTTATGAGACAACAAAGACAGTGATCACTCTGTATTGAGGTATACTTATACACTGTTTTCATGTTTCAGCAAACATATTTCCCAGGTCCGCAGGGTGTAACCGGACAACCAGTACGCTATCACTATCAAGTGCCCTACCAGCTTCAGAGTCAGGGTTCTGTTGATGGACAAACACAACAACCACATTCAGCAAGTGTACCCCATATAGGACAGTTCTCGCAATCTTATGTACAAGCTTATCCTTCAAATAACTATCCAAATGTTATGGTTCAACCAAGTGTTTCTCAAAATGCAGACTTATGTGGGTCTGGTAATGCATCGCAGTCTGGGATGTACTCTACACCTCATCCAGATGCTAATATTCCAACCTACTCTATACAGTACAGCCCCTACAGTCAGCAGCAGGTTGGTCAACCTGCCCAATCCCCTGTGTTCTATAGTGTATCTTCCACAAACCCACACTTTGGCTATGTTTATGCTGGCCCAGCAGGCTCTACAATCAGACCCACAACTCCGCCTAGTCAAGGTAACAGTGTACCAAATCCCAGCGTAGCAATAAACATGGCTGCCCAACCTGTGAACTTTCAGCACCAAGGCAGTGGGGCTGGCAGTGGTCACACAACCGCCGCCTCTCCACAGTACGGAACATATCCTGTGTACCCCCAACTTCATCAGCAGGCAGCAGCCATGAGACCTGTGAATCAAGTGGTACAAATTCCCGGTGTACAATCTCATGTGACGGGAGGCCCCTCCCCACAACAGCAGTTCTCAATCGTTAGACCAAGTATGCAAATAGGCCTCCCTGCTGCAGGCAACATGGCACCTCAGGCAGCGGGTGGAATTGGGCAGCATGCGGTTGGATTCAAGGGATATTCGATCAACACATGTTTACAGAAGCAGGGTCTAGGAGGAGAGAACGCAAAGGAAGGGGTTCCTGCCCCTACCATGATGCCGGGAAACTTGGGTCATATTTCTGGTCATGTTACATCAAGCTCTGCAGTCCGACCACAGCAGCTGGGAGCAGGTAAGTGGGAAATCAGCTCGTCTTATTGTTTTTAATAGACTATTTGAGTAAAGTCAATTTATTCAGAAACCAGTTGTTTCACAGTAATAAATGAACAACTCCTGATTTTTTATACCCGCCACAAAGTGGGAAGGGAATGTAGGAATGGGGTCTGTCCGTCCATCCAATCTAACACGGAAGTTTTGAAAGAAGTTCTGTGGTGGGAGCGTTAAATTTTGCACGGTGGTTCATATCTTTCATGGAGTTCAAAATCAGAATGTTTGGCTTATATTTAACAGAGTTGTGGCCCTTGATCTAAAATTAAGTAAATTTGTGAACTGGCCAAAATAGAAGAAAACTGATGGCAAAGGGCACGCTAAGGTCAGAGTTATTCGCCCTTGCTTCATGAACATTTCTAACATGAAAATGATGAATGGCTGGCTGTCATTGCAGGGGAGGTAACTCTGCTATTGTGGACTACTTTCAACACATAACATGTCTGTCTCCATGACACTGATACCATATTATTCATGAATATAATGTTTGAAGAAATATTATTGCTAAATACATATTAGCAAATAGTTGCAAATGACTGAGTTGTATTAATTTGGACTGATATTATTTTGTCAACGCACATCGTGTAGTTCTCATATGTATTTAGTTGTAAGTCTTTAGGTTTCTGTATGGCACACCATTTCAGAAATACTACGCCATTCATGTCCAAGAGATTACTGGACAGTACAGTCCGTTTGATATTTTGTCTCTGTCAATGTCTATACAACCTAGCATGTCTTTAAAGCAGAAGGATTTATATTCAACAGCAGTGAGATCTGTGAAAAAGAAATATAAAGGATTTCAAATCCTGCCCCGGGTACTTCTCTTTCAGCCCAGAGATTGAACCCTAACACTGACTTTTATGCAGGTGACACCGTGATGATATGGCTGAAAGATTGTCAAATACCTTGTAAAATCCAAAATAACTTACTCTGAATGTGTATTCAGGTGATCTGAGGATGCTTGGGCCAACATTTCGACCTCAGCTCCAACAACTGACATTTGGACAGAGAGGAGCTAATCAACAGCCTCCTGCTCCTCAAAACTCCAACAAACCGAGGTAGGCACTTGAATCAGTTTGCTGTCATTCAGAGATGTTTAATGATGCTGTGAAGAAGGCACCTGGAAGTATGTTACCACACAGCAAGAGAAGATCTTGAAGACTTGATGAAGGCTGAAACTGATTGTATTAATTCAATCAAAATGGTACTCTGTCTGGCCATCATTGTTTATAGAGTGAGGGATAACCTTGGGTTTTACTCTTCGTAGCAAGAGAAGGTGATGTACTAGAGGTGTACCAAAAACAACCAAAAATGTTGGTTTTAGATGGTTTTATTGTCGGTTTTCCGTATGTTATGATAAAAACACCATAAGCCTAAAAAAACAAACACTGCAAATTTACCACATTCATCTTTTTTGTGAGTTCTTTGTTTCAGTTTGGTTTTGGATGATTTTGCCTGAATCAACATTGGTTTTTGGGTGGTTTGATCATTCCTGAAATCACTGTTGGTTTACTTCAGGTGGTTTCGACAAAATCCTTGGTTGGTTGTGGGTGGTTTTGATGGCCCCGGAACCACCTTATGGATGGTTTGGAAGACCAAAACCAATCCACTGCACACCTTTACTATGTACTACTAGTTGCTACTATATTTGCTCGTCTGGTAGTATATCATTCTGAGAGATGCTAGTCAGATCTTGGTAAAACCTGTCAGTTTGACTCACTGTGCTTATGTTCGCATTTCTAGATTGTGGCATAAGGGTGGCAAGAATTACTAAAGAACAAATTAAAAATACATTTGATTATTGGAAGGGCATGATAGGTAACTGTCAGATTTCCCCCATTCCAGTAGGCAGCGTTTACAGCCTTTTTTGGTTCATGCAAGATGTGTGCTTTATTACATGCTTTGTTCAAGTTTGACGTGACCAATCGGCATGTAATGAAAATTATTATTTCTATTTTTATTTCAGAGAGTGAGCAGAAATTGTGGTTTATAGTAAGAGCTCTACCTGAGATCTGATGGAGGGAGCAATGTTGTCATCGTTGTTGTCACAGGGTGCCTATCTTCTAGTTTCACAGTTGCAACCTTCACCACCGTCTGCACGGCCACCAGTCATATACCGGTAGTTTGTACATGTCCCTCCAAAGATTGAGATGGCTTGATCTTCTCATCTGTGTTCCCAGGAAGTGGATGTTATGTCTTTTGGAGGTGTGGTTCCTCTGGTTGGCAGACAGTCATTTGAGGGTCAGGGTAACCATCCAAGGTCAACACACTGGGTCTCATGACAAAACAAAAATCACTATTTTTATAGGAATTTTTAAATGACTTTTATTCCAGAATGGGTGTGACTTCTTTGGAATATTTGGGTGAACCAACAGACACTGTGTCATCGAGAACTTTGTGTGTTCAGTTTGTATCCAATGCAGCTGAAACATCCTGTTGGAAATGTGTTATCTTTTGAAAGGAACGACTATTGAAACAGGCCCGGTCATGAAGTGGATAGAATCTGCACTTTTCTTCAACTTTGGTATCCCTGTACACCAGTATCTCAGCACCAAATTCTGTAGTTTTGTGTGAAGTTGATAAAAAGGACAAAAAAAAATAACAACAAAAAAACAGAACAATGCATCATTATTGTAGTCGGTTAATTGTTGATGTCCACCCTCTGTAGGACTGTGGAAGATGACATTAATACTGACATGCATATGTCCGCGAAAGGCAGACACCTCTCAAAAGTATCGAAAAATAACATCAGGTTTCAGATTGTAAATTTCATTTAGTTCATTTGAAAGGATAGAACGTGCTTCAAGTTAGAATCTATAATGCAATGATAGCATCCGTACTGTGTATAAATATATATTGACATGCGGGTGAGAACAAAACATTTAGTGAACATATTTTCATGTTTTGTTCTCACAGTGTGTGTGTAGTGTTCTGTATCATATTTAGATTCCAGTATGTTCTATGTTGTTACCTCACTCTTCCCCTCAGGTTGTCATCATGCTGTGGTCCCTGTAGTACTGCATCATTAGTTGAAGGCTTGTACATCAGACAGACATGTCAGCTTTGTCATCTTTCACAGTCTAGGATTTTGTACTGCTATGTGTATTCAGTAATATTGGTTAAACCTACTGTAAGTAAAACGCACCTTGACAACAGTCCTCCCTTAACTTGTTCATGAAACCAGCACATTTTCTCACAAAACTGTCAGGCGGCCAGCTAGGTCGTTAACAGGCAATGTGTTGAAATCACTACATCACAGGTGTTTCATGTATCTTACTTACTCATTGTCATGGCAACAACATCCAGTGTTTATAGTATGAGGAACATAGCTGACGTTGGGGGCAGATAATCACCGCTAGGGATGCCACAGGCAAGAGATCCAGAAGTACCTCGTGCAGGGAAATCAATCAAAGAATCCACGATCGTTTTTTACAATTCTAGTATAGTTCTAGTTCAAATCAATTGATAATATGTCTGGTTATAGTTACTGGCCTCTTTATGAAATAAAGAATGAGCTGAGGGACAGAGGAGCAAACATTTTTTGGTTGTATAAAGCAACTATGAGCAACTGTTCCTCCCAAGTACGGAATGGCAAAGAGTGTCAACAAAATGATGATCGTTTGTTAAACAACTTTTTTCTTCGGGGGTCCAGAAATTTGAAAAAAATCATCAGAGTTGGTCTGTCGATTTAATGTCACTGTGCAAAATTTGGTTTTGTTGCAATTATAAGATTTTGAGTTGGCGAGCAATTCATCGGTCTCAAATGGAATCAAACGGACTGTAGTAGCCTACATTTAGGCTTACCCAATAGACAGTCTATAATATAATAGGGCCATACATGTAGGTTTGATCAATACGGGGATAGGCTCCATTTTTAACTCCTGATTGCAAGTATCTATTTTCGCCTCGGAATAAGGTGTTTTGGAAATGTGTGGCCCCTTTTTGCTTGCACAGAGGCACCGCACACAGAAAGCGGTCTTGTTGACTGTGAGTATTGTCAAGGGAGATCACTCTGTGGATCTCTTGTTTTCCGTCCTGCCACCTATCAGACTTTTTGGCAGTGATGTTCCTCATTGAATAGGGTTTGTAGTGTGCTGCAGAGGATCATGTTTCCTGCTGGGGTCTCAATTTATTTTCAGTAAGAGGTTCAACTGGGTCTGTGAACAGTGCCAGACTTTGCCAAAGTATTTGGGGGTGTTACATGAGAGGGGGGGGATTGCCACTAAATGTTGAATTTAAAATAAAGTTCTAATTATGTGCCGAGTGCTTATTCAAAGATAGACTGCATTTTGACCATTGCTCACATATTTGTGTTTCTGTCAAACTTTGCATGGATGTGTTTCACAATAACACAGAACGGTGCATACAAGAGCAATGACTCTATTACCAAGGTCAAGGTCACTACAAGGTAATAACTGATTTCTTTGGGCTTTAACTTTCCATTTCATCAGAACTTATTTCCATTTCATACTTTGCAAACATGGGTATTACTCCAAGAGTGTCTCATGCAGGATATGTGAATCATGATCACTCTCAAAGTCACTTCAAGGTGACAGCTGATTTACCTGCTACATATTCCATTCTTTGGATCAGATGTTTCTCATAAGTTGTTTGACCGGTTATCACTATGAGGAAGCGTGTCGGGTGTACGAACCATGACTCTCTGATTAAAGGCAAAATGACTGCAAGGTCATAACTGATTTCATCCTCTAGGTCATAGCTCTGATACTGATACTGATCAAATTCTTTTCATGGCATGCATCATTATCACAGTATCCCACAGTATCCCAACAAGATAAATCAAATTATAGTTTACCAGTGTGACTAAAGGTTTGGAAACCGATACTACGTTTCTTTCTCTTAAGCTAGATGTTTAGGGTACCTTTTCTGTAACTAATGGCGAGTCTCTTGCAACAATTTCAGATTCTCCTGGGAATTACACAACCACAAAGAATAGTAATCTGATGTTTGTTGTGGAAAGAGTCGTAACCCCGTAGGGTCACATGTATGATGGATGATGCCCTTTGGGGTTTTAGAGTTTTTAGGTGTGGGATGACCTAGTGGGTACGCGTCAGCCCAGCAGTCTGCCAGACTTAGTGGTTGTTCGAGTCCCGCCCGGACACCTCTCTTTCAGCCTGGAGGGCCCTGACACCAGCATGGTGTTGGTGAGACTGTGGTAATGGGAATGAAAGATTGCCGAAAGTCACGTAAAACCTCATAATTTTTTCAATTTATTTTTAACTGGGGGGGGGTGGGAGTTTTCTCTTGGTATTCTTTCTTATAGATCATGTCACATAAATGGCTGGCAGGTTGGTGCTTTGCTGTGAAATGAGGCCTTTATCACTGTAAGCTGTTGATCAAGGATATCAGGAACTGTTTCCAGACTAACATTTGCAGTGTAATGTCTGTAATTCAACTGTATCTCCCATCAGTAACATATGTTTTGAAATCATAATCATTCTTGAACAATTTGTGAATTTGTTTAAGTTTAAAATTGTGCACAAATTTCTGCATTGAAATCGAAGAGTTTTTTTATTGAATATATTTTGAAATATCTGTGATGTGTGAGCATGTGTTGGTTTGTCGAGGGAAAAAGACCTCACCAAACGCAACACAGCACACACTAGGCAACAGATGCGAGATCGAGCAGTTAAGTTGTTAAATAATCAAACATGTTTCATTTCTGGATTTGGTCGCATGCAACTGAAAATTGAAGTTTTGCACCACTACAGACTGGAGATTTTGTCCCTGCAACTGTGATTTTCAATTGCAGAAACATGCAATTCAAAATTGAAAGTCTATGCTGGGATTCACTGAAGGTTGCTGAGGATATCCTTGATCTGGGATATCATGTTTCCATGTTTGCGTAAAATCATTTGCATACATATACATTTTCTTTGCATAAATTTGCTCGTCTTTCGTGATGACACACTGAAGTGGTTGATTCAAACTTGAATACTGGGTATGTTGCTTTCAGTGAGTGATGTAAGGTATGAAATACCTGTGAAAAAGTTGCTGTTGGTTTTATTTCAGTTCACACCTGCCTTAGATCTCTTTAATTACGTTGGTGCAATATTTTCTTTTTGTCTTTGTGAAATTTTGTCTCCGAAGTAAGTCCTTGTGTTGCAATGAAATCCTTTTGGGGTTAAAAAAAAATATGTCACCAATATGTTGGTTGTATTCTTGTCAAAAAGTGTAGTAATGATTGAATACAGTGAATTATTTTTCATGAGTCAAAAAGTATAGTGAATGCTGTTCTCTGGACAGGTTGCATGGGATGAGTATGAAAAACCTGATCTTAATTGTCATCATTTGAAGGATTTATTTTATTTCATTGGCAAAGTAAAATTTTAAGCGTGTTTTGTGGTGAGATTACTCTTAAAATATTTTTGAAGTTATTTTATTGATTAAATGAAATTATTCTAAAACGAAAAGCATAATGCGTTTAGGTGCCAGAAGGTCATGTAAATTTTAGGATATTGTTGTCACAGGCGTAATTCATGGTTGGACCAGAGATTTGAATGTCTTCACCACCTTTAAGTTAGGTCTGACAACCCAGTTGTGAATAATCTTAAATTGTTGATAAAAATGTTTTAAATTGTTATTATTTATTTTCCTTTTCTGTAGTTCACAAGTACTTGTGTGTTGACGTAATTGTTGTAACAAGGTATATGTTGACAACCCAAAGCTAATGGTTTCAAAAGAAAATCGATTTTGTTTGAAATTCCATGTGTAATGACAGATTCTATATGTAGCATTTTCTGTAGACAAAAAAAATTGTTGTAAACAACTAAAATTACAAAATAATACTGCTTGAGTATAGGCCACAGAAACAGTGTGAGAGGCTCCAACCACCACCACCACTGAAAGGGACTGGGCGCCAAACTATACCTTGTCTCTCCCCCACCCCATCCCCATTTTGTTTGTTTTCCATTTTTCGCTATCACCGAGGGATTAAAAAAACCTATACATGCTACATTGTGCTAGCCTTTGTTACATAGAACTTCTAAGTGGGAAATAGATCGACTAGAATTAATTCAGAACCTCCTCCTTTCTGTGGCCTATGTTGAGTATATTGTTCTTGTAATTCTTATGTTAGCTGCCAAAACAATTTCCTTTTCAGTAGAAGAAGAAGGTATATGTCTGTTCACCTATTAAAATAAAGCTAACTTTTAACGTTTCCTGTGCTTCGTTAAATATGTTATCACTTTGATCAAGACCAATCCTATTTTATCAGGTATGTGGCTGTTTGCATAATAAGAATTCATACTGTAATACCATTATTTGGAATTGTGCCAGATGTGTGCAGAGAATCTCTGTTGGTATTGGGCAACATCTATGGTATGAGCTTAAGATGAAACAGCGCTATGAGACAAAGAGTAGCTCGCCAGCGTTGTAACTTTTGTACTGAATTGGTCAAGTGATACATATTTACAGTTGTTGAGACTTGTTGATATATTGAAGTCATGTTGTTATTATATATATTTTAAAATCAACAAATTATTATGGTTCTAACAGGAAGGAAATTGTTGCTTGTTGTGGGATATGTGATTTTGTATCGTGGGATGTGTGAACTACCTTTTTTAGCCAAACTATCTAGTTAAATTTATTTTCAGTAAATTGATTCACTGTATTTATTTCTGAAGTAAGATGTAAAAATTATAAACATGCAGAAAAAGCAAAATACTTGTTGCCCTGTAGTGGTTTGATTTGGACAACAATTCTTGGATAGTTCCAATAGAAACATTTCCATACAAAATATGACACACAGGATTACCAGGCGTCCCTAGTTATCATATCTAGACAAGATCATTAGATTCCTGAATAATGTAGACAACCATTTGAAATAGGTGCACCACATTGGTCTTGCAATGTTGAAGGGCAAGAGAGGACTTCTATCAGCAGAATAAGAGTTGCTGTTGTCAGGCAAGTACTCCAGGAAATTGATTGTGAGTGGTATACCCGAGTAAGGTGTTGTGACGATCATTTTTCATGTACAGAGTGCCTCCATAACTCTCAGTCAAAGGTGCTACCCATCTTTGGCAAAACACATGCAAGATTATTATTCTATTTACTGGTACTAGTATGTTCTCCTGTGTACTGTGCAGCCGTCACATTTTATAGTCCTATTGGCCATAACCTTTGGGAGATAATTTGAAGTTTTTTTTAATGTTAGACGCTGTAGTCTTTCGGCAGGATTTATTTGCAGCTCTTAACTGTTGATTCTGTGTTGTGGAATTTGTGTCAGTGGTTGGAAGAAGAGCATGCAAAGAAGTTGTAACTTTCAAGGGAGGTTTCCTTTCTGTTTCTTCAACTTGGTTTACCAGTCTTATTAGAAGGGAGACCGGCGAGCATCAGTACAGGTCATTCCAGTTAATTAAACAAGTTGAACACTATCCAATGACTTGCAGCTTCCTGTTAACAACTTCCTGTTCTCTTGGTAATGAAGGCTTGGAAAAGGAGGCATCAGTCCACTTTGAATGTGGTTAACTATGCTGCAGAGCTAAGCTCTGTTTCGGACTTAACAGCTGCCTCAGTGTGGGTTGTGATAGCTTGCATAACAAGTAAACATGTATGTTTGTGTGATTTTAGTACAGTGACATAAACTTGGCCGTGTCTTCTTGTGTGGACTCATATGCCCCTGGGTGTGACATGGTCAACCATAGAATATATCAGAAGGGGTTTAAAATACAATTCAAGATCTAACAGATAATCTTGTAATGCTCTCTCCTTGAATAATGAACTACTGGTTTTAAACCTGAAAACAAATGTTCACTCAAGGGTGTTAGTTGCCCCAGATCTCATGTACAGCTAGGATGTTTTTCTTTCCCTTCTGTATATACTATCACTACTAATTATATTTCCTCCTCTACATACCTGGCCCCTATCCCCACGTGTGTGATGATTGCTAGTGGTCCATTCTTTCCCATTGTCAATGAGTATCTCCATACTTTTGATATGTTTCTTATCTTAGCATTGTGTGACAGCATTGTGATGTATCAGTACATTAAGCAACACATCAGCTTCTCACCAGGGTTGTGAATATACTTTAAAACTTACTGAAACAGCTGTTTTGATTATGAAATATGCGCATCTTTTCTTGTATTCAGATTCGTCACCTGTTGAAACTCATAGATGAGATATTAACTGATTTATTTCCCAACCTATGCCAGAATTAAATCTTTATTGTTGAAAGCAACATTTCTCATGTTCAAGTTTATATGTGCTGGTTGATGTTTCTCAATATTCAGTTACTAAGTATACCTGCAATTATTAACATTCAGTGAGAGGATTAGGTTGCATCTTTAATTAACATATTTCATTGCATAGTACTGAAATGTTTTGGCGAGTACCAAGTTCAAGAGCTGTTATATCTTTTTCCTGTACATAAGTATTGTAAAAATCGTCTTGTGAAAAATCATGGTTTTATGTGGATACCGGTGTTGAAATCAATCTTCTATGCATGGCCATAGATTAACTGTATATAAAGTAAACTTCCATATAAGTATTTGTTCCAATTAAGTGACCAAAAAGAGTACACTATTCTACTGTATTATGCAACAAGAGACGAAAAGAGCAGGTCATCCTAAAGAACAACAACCACATCAACGGTTATTCTTGTGCCAAATCAAAAAGTGCTAAACTGTTTCACCTTCAGGTGTTGTTAATGTGGTTAAGTGTTGTCTTGAAGAGTGACCTTTGAGGTATGTTTCCTTAACTGTCTAGTCGTATACATTTCAAGATTGTTTGGTTGCTTGTACAAATACACAAAAAGGTGCTCACTTTTTCCATTAGAAAAGAAATCAAAAACCTTCAAAATCGGCTGAAGAGCCATCTTGGTGCAAGAATTCTACCTGAAACTAATATCAGGTTACTGTAGCAGGTTTGCAGATTATCATCAAATGAAAGCCCTGGTGAGGAGTTGTTTGTGAGTTGTAGCTACTCCACCATTGAGTCTGGGTTATCTATTTCATGTTGTATTGCGTTGACTCAGTATTGTCAGCCCACTCTTGAACTCCCATGCTCTAGTAAAATTTATTTGCCTGTTCAAATTTGTTTGTTTTTCTGTACCAAGTGAAGAGATGCAGAAATGTATAACAATGTTAAAATGGTGTCCATTTGATCTCCCACACAATGCAATTTTGATTCTGTTCAGTACACTACTCAGGTCTGGAGCATTTCTGCTGTTGATTTTAATGAAAGGGTGATAACTCGTCCTGAACCAATAGTCCTTACTGTGTACTGAAAACCTTGACTGAACACTATCGGTTAATTGATGAAGTCATTTCAAGCTCTCATTTAAGAATCATTTGAAGACAACAGAAGCCAGAGCTAATTAAAAATTACTTATATTGTTTCCTGCCAACAACATTCTTTAAACACAGATGATGAACATATAACTGAAAGGAAACTGCTCACTCCCTGTATTCAGGCCCTATAGAAAAAATTGTTAGTTTAACATCCTTTTCATCTCAAAAACATTGTGCAGAGGGACTGGGTTTTTTGGGGTGGTTTTTTTTATGTTGTAGCATATGCAGAAGACATACCTGGGAAATCCTCTCGGACGACAGGTCTAAAACGCTTAATTAAGGGGACTTTTCAGTCCCACCCTGTGGAGACTTGTTCTAGCAGATTGAGCCAAGATCCATGGCATGTGCAACAATCAAGAAGGCAGTTTCAGCGTGTGTTTGTGGAGCACAAAGGTCACAATAGTCCTTGTCATCCACTGCATCAAGTCCGATCTCCAGTTCCTTGAGCATTGTCTTGCCCCTGGATCAAGATGAGTTCAGGCAAGAGAGTGAAGGTGACGTTGTGCAACTCTCCCTCACTTTAATCCAATTAAGAGGCAAGTCGTAACATCGCACAACCTACTTAGCCGGTGAACCCTTTAGGGTTCACGGGGGTGTCACTCTAACACCAGAAAGAAAAGGACCCCAGTATCCACATGCTTGCCGTAAGAGCCGTCTAAAATGACAATCTGTTGCTTTCTCTTTATTACTACTGATCCTGTGTTGTCCCTCTTCCTGATGTGCTGCTTGCACATCATATTGCGCTATGGCTGAAATATTGCCCCCTGCAATGTAAAAATCCATTTCACTCTCTTAGCCGGTGAGTATACACTGGAAGCTGTGACATCTTGGGCCATAGGGCCACTCATTATCTGACCCTGACCTCATCTGACTGAGCAGCCCTGTTTGAGATCACACGACCCGCTCACTTCCATGGCACGAGGAAGGAAATAGAAATAGTGCCCTTAAAGTGTCTGCTTCACTCCCTCTGACCAGCTAACTGCAACTGGTGGAGATCCAAATCAGCGATTGAGCAAAACCACAACAACAAGCAGACAGAGTTAGCAACATCGCCCGCCATGGGACTAAAGATAATGATTTGAACGAACAATCTCATTATTTACTACAAAACTACATAGAAGATAGGATGACACATTTGGAA
>JAUELE010204441.1:0-13328 GCA_031471655.1 Diodora aspera | reverse complement strand
TTTAGTGTCTCATGTGACGAAATACCAAGATGATATTATGTAAGTTTAGTTCCTCATTTGACAGAATACCAAGATGACATTATGCAAGTTTAGTGCCTCGTATGACCGAATACCAAGAAGCCATTATGTACGTTTAGTGCCTCATATGACAGAATACCAAGATGCCATTATTTAACTTTACTGCACCATTTGACGGAATACCTATATGAAATTATGTAAGTTTATTGCCTCGCATGATGCTGTGTTTTGTTATTGAGTGTTTGGACATTTTTATTCAGAAAGCAATCTACAATGAACTTACTTTCGACGGCAGTTTAAGAACGTATTGTATATACTAATATTGGTGGGTTCAGGTTTCAGCCCTTAAGCAGGGCAACTACAATATGGCTTGAAATGAACTATAATCATTCGCCTGGAACTAAAGACACTGCAACAGACAATGTGAGGAATATACCAAGGTCAGGGAGGCCCCGGAAACCATTATTAGCTTCAAAACTCGTGAAATGGACTCAGATTATACTATGCTGTTGATTATTAATAAAATCAACCTTTTGTACTTTGCATACACGAGTTTGCAAATGACAAAGGTATGTCTTGCGAATGTGCGTGGTGCGAATGGAAAAGAGAAACATCTACATCACAGATGCACATGTTTATTCGAGGCAAGAGTCGCCTTTTGTGTTCATTCTTGAGTGAAAGTAGAACTACCAACATTTTTTCACATTGCCAAGATACGTATGGATGACATTTGCGCTGACAAACATAATGTACGGCAGACATGAGGAAACGACAGACATCTCTAAACAATAATACAATTAAAACTGAAAATAAAATCCATACCAAACCGGGAAATGGAATGAAAAAGTCATCGTTGTTATGTGCTAATCACTGCTTGTTTTAAACCCGAATCCATCCACCACGAGCCAAACAAAGCAAACTAGGTAAACAAAACTGAAAATATTCTGGCTTGCTGACTTCCTTTACAACATTAACAGTCAGCGACAGAATGTGGGTAGGGTTTCTTGTGCGTATCTCTGGAGAATTAAGCGTGTTTAAGACGATCGCACACATGCTGCTCGCCTCATTAAGGGAACACGAAGAAACAGGTGGCAACATTTACTGCTTACCGCCTCGTAAACATTCGAGATCTTGGACACATCCCACCCGAGCACATGCTGAAGGTTTGCCTACTCTGGATACCACTTTTCTGCTAGACGTCATGACATCAGACATTGGCAGCAGGGTGTCTAAATAGATAGAGTCATTACTGTCATTCTACACAGCAGCAGTCCATTTATTTTAATTACATCATTGATATTAATTATAAACAACTAATTGGAAATTGCAAGCAGCTAGAATGACAGTGTAACAACGTCACATCGATGCCTTTCTGTTTGGCGAGTCAAGGTCAGCATGACATTTACGCTAATGTCATACACAGGAACGAAAGGAGAGATTCGCGTGGTTTCAGCTGCAGCTACAACGGAAGTCTGTGTCCGTCTTGATTCAGCCAGAATGGAAGTCTGTGTTCGTGTGGTTTCAGTCTGAAGGGAAGTCCGCTTCTGCGTGGTTTCGGCTTAAGAAGAAATCCGTGTCACACTTAGCGAAGGTCCATACGTGTGCGATTTCATTGAGAGCGGTATTTCGTGTTCAGATGGTTTCCGTCTGAGTGGAAGTTCGTGTTCGTGTGGTTTCCGACTCCGTAGAAGTCCGCCGTGTCCGTACGGTTTCAGTCTGAGTGGAAGTTCATGTCCGTGTGGTTTCAGCTTCAGTAAATGTCCGTGTATGTATGGTTTGTGCCTGAGCGAAAGTCCGTGTGGTTTAAGCCTCAGCAAACTTTAGTATCCGTGTGGTTTCAGCCTTATTAGACTTTAGTATCCGTATGGTTTCAGCCTTAGTAGACGTTAGTGTCTTTATGGTTTCATCCTTAGGAGACATTAGTGTCTGTGTGGTTTCAGCTTGAACGAACATTAGCGTCCGTATGGTTTCAGCTTTGGTAGACGTTCGTATCCGTATGGTTTCAGCCTCAGTAGACGTTCGTGTCCGTATGATTTCAGCCTTAGTAGACGTTAGTGTCCGTGTGATTTCAGCTTGAACGGCCATCAGTGTCCTTAGGGTTTCAGCCTTAGTAGACGTTAGTGTCCGTGCGGTTTCAGCATTAGTAGACGTTAGTGTCCGTGTGGTTTCAGCATTAGTAGACGTTAGTGTCCGTATGGTTTTAGCCTTAGGAGACGTTAGTGTCCGTGTGGTTTCAGCTTGAACGGACATTAGTGTCCGTACGGTTTCAGCCTTAGGATACGTTAGTGTCGTGTGGTTTCAGCCTAAGCGGACATTAGTGTCCGTATGGTTTCAGCCTTAGGATACGTTAGTATCGTGTGGTTTCAGCCGTAGCGGGCATTAGTGTCCGTATGGTTTCAGCCTGAGTAGAAGCTCAGGTCATCGTGGTTTCAATCTCAGTGTATGTCCGAGACCTATAGCTTTAGCCTCAGTAGACGACCGTATTTGTACGGTTCGAGTCTGATTGAAAGTTGATGTTCATGTTGTTGCAGCGTCTGTTGGATTCTGTGTCCTCAAGGTTACAGCCTGACTTCAAGTCCTTGTCCGTATGGTTTCAAACTGAGGCAAAGTTGATGTCAGTATGATTTCACCCAGAATTGAAGCCGGTGTCCACGTGGTTTCAGTCCGAGTGGAATGTCCTGTCTCTGTGGTTTCAACTTCAGTAGTCAATGTCTGTATAGTTTCAGTCTGAAAGGAAATCCGCGTTCGTATGGTTATTGTTTCAGTCCAAGTGAAAGTCCGTGGTTGGTTAGTTTCAACCTCAGTAGAAGTCCATGTATTTGTGCTTTCAGTTTGAGTGGACGTCCGTGATGTTTCAGCATGAGTGAAAGTCCATGTTTTTGTGCTTTCAGTTTGAGTAGGAGTCCGTGTTTTTGTGGCATCAGCCTCAGTAAAAGTTCGCGTCCGTGTGTTTTCAGCCTGAGTGGAAATTCGTGATTTCAGTCTGATTGGAAGTCCAGGTCTGTTTGGTTTCAGTTTGAACAGAAGTGCATGTATTTGGGTTTCAGCCTGAGCAGAAGTACGTGACTCTGTGATTTCCACCTGACTGGAAGAGTGTGTTCCTGTCCGTGTCCGTGTGGTTTTCTTTGTAAGAAAAGTCGGTGTTTGTATGGTTTGATGCTGAGTGGAAGTTCGTGTCCATGCTGTTTCAGCCAGACTTGATGCATGTTTACGACGGACGGACGGCCACGTCCGTTTTCCATCCGTCAGTGGCCGTAAATGTGTTCATACTGCAAGGACGGACCATCACGCATGCGTTTCGTAGATTCAGGACCAACACCTAGCTGCAGCTTTAATTCATCCATCTTGTTTTTGCAAGAAACGTTTGATTAGCTTGGTTTGTATTTGTTCGGGGCTTTCTAAGAAATCTCAGCTATATCCCCTCCATTTATGGGGCTCCTCCTCCTTGAGTGAATGAAAGCTTAACACTGGCCGTTCCGAGCGGGATTCAAACCCACAACCTTTGAGGCCAACCGATTGTTAGGCAAGACAGTATGAAAACAGTTCTGTCCCTTGACACTGACGGGCGGGAAAATTACGTCATGAACCCACGTAAACGTTCCGTCGGTGTACGACCAAGACGTGTCTTCAGTATTGACGCCCTTCGCGTCGCCAGATAAATAAAGATTTGTTTTGCACTACCTTTTTCGTCGGTATGGACGGAAACCGTCGATGGACGTTACTGTGTACGTACCCTTAAATAGAGGTCCGTGTCCATGCTGTTTCAGTCAGAGAGGACGTCTGGGTCCGTATGGTTTCAACCTGAGTGGCAGTTGATGTGAATATGGCTTCGGCCTCAACTGATGTCCGCATCCATTTTGTTCCCGCTAGTGTGTAAGTTCGTGTCCTTGTGGTTTCAGCCTTAGTGGAAATCAGTGTCTGCATGGTGTCAGTGGAAGTTGCTATCAGAATGGTTTCATCCTGAGTTCAAGTAGAAGTATATGTCTGTTTAGTTTCAGCCTCAGTAGAAATCAGTGCTTGTATGGGTTTAGTCTGAGTGGAAATCCTTGTTTGTATGATTTCGGCCTCGGTAGAAGTCCATGTCCGCGCTGGTTTAGCATGAGCAGGGAGACCAATGTTTGTGTGATATTAACCTCAGCAGAAGTCCGTGTCCGTGTGATTTGTATCTGAGTGGAAGTCTGTTTAGTTTCAGTCTGAGTGAGAATATGTGCTCGTGTGGTTTCCACATGATTTCAGTCTGAATGAAAGTCCATGTCTGTATGGGTTCAGTCTGCACAAAAGTCCAAGTCTATGTGGTTTCAATCTGCAAGAAAGTATATGTCTGTGTGGGTCCAGTCCAGTGGAAGTACATGTTCGTTTTGGTTCCACATGGTTTCAGTCTGGGTGAAAGTCCATGTCTGTGTGGGTTCAGTCTCACGAAAGTCCATGTTCGTGTGGTTTCAGTCTGCACAAAAGTCCAAACATGTCTGTGTGGTTTCAGTCCGCAAGAAAGTATATGTCTGTGTGGGTCCAGTCCAGTGGAAGTCCATGTTCGTGTGGATTCCACGTGGTTTCAGTCTGGGTGGAAGTCCATGTCTGTGTGGGTTCATTCTCACGAAAGTCCATGTTCGTGTGATTTCAGTCTGCACGAAGTTCATGTCTGTGTGGTTTCTGACTGAATGGAAGTCCATGTCTGTGTTGTCTCAGTCTGCGCGAAAGTCCATGTCCGTGTGGGTTCAGTCTGCACGAAAGTCCATGTCCGTGTGGGTTCAGTCTGCACGAAAATCCATGTTTGTGTGGGTTCAGTCTGCACGGAAGTTTATGTCTGTGTGGGTTCAGTCTGCACGAAAGTCCACGTTTGTGTGGGTTCAGTCTGCACGAAAGTCCATGTCTATGTGGTTTCAGTCTGAGTGGAAGTCCATGTCTAGGTGGTTTCAGTCTGAGTTGAAGTTCGCGTCTGTTAAGTTTAGACATCAGTAGAAATCCGTACTGTATGGTTTCAATCTGAATAGAAGTTGGTGGGATTTCGCCGTTTCAACCTGAGTGATTGGCTGTTTTATTCAAGAATTTTATTTAATGTAAACATGTTTCCGATGTACTAAGGACTATCTGTACGGACTTAAAACAATATCACAACTGGTTTTGTAACACGTATGCTAGATGCTGGACCAGACAAATATCAGTTATCATCTTGAATTCTAAAATAGTCAATATCTTCATTCTTTCAGTCCTGGATGTCACAAATACTGAAACGAATATCATTCAAGCCGTATTAATGAACATCACATTGAGGGCGGGGAATCATTTATCATTATACTCGAAGTAATGAGATAAATAATAAAGAAGAAACCGTACATTTAATTCCGACCATTTCGCCATATGAAGATAATAATGATTATGCATGAAGGGTCTATTTCAAAATGCTCTTGTGAAAGTCAATTTCGGTTCCAATGTGATATCAGTATTATCAGCTCCCCTCCCGTAGCTCGACGTTGTCGGGATGGTAAGTATAGCGATACAACTTGATTTCAATCGAGCTGACGTAATCAGGTGTGTTGATCACTTTCCGTAGAGAGCATCCAGAAGATTTTTTATATGGACCGGATGACATAGAAATTTGGCAGCAACATAAGTCATGGCATTTAATGGAGTGTTGGAGCATATATGTTTGATGTTTATGAAACATTTAACAAACCACTCAGATTACGTTCAGCAGCTGACACACATCTATGAGTGTTTATTGAAGTACATATGATTATGGACATATGGCTTTTGCTGAGGGTAATTGCCGCGTCTATTTCCAGACCCAAGCCTGGCAGATAAGCACAGTGGGGAGGAGACGGCTTGCCCGCTGGAGTCTCGAATTAAAATGATTAATACTGCTCCAGTACGTTCTCTAGCAGATGTTCAATGATCAAATGATCTCCACATTTACCTGCGCACTCTGCGGATACGTGTGCACGTACATTACCTCAACTGTGTATAATGGCGCTAAATAATTTTCATGTTAACATTTCATTTCCAAGAGATGATTTCCACTGATACGATCTGGCGTACACACTTCCCAGTAATGAAAGGGAAAGCACTCTTCCTCACTGGCGGGATATGCCGTCTACTGTTTTGACACTTTCTAGATATGCTATATGTTTCTTAGAGTTATTTCTTTAATTTGCCTACATGAATATGTTGTTGTGCACTTGTATATGTATATATGTATGTAAACTAAATGTACGTTAGGCCATGAGGTTCGTATTCTGAATACATTTCTGTTCTCAGAGTTATATGACAATAATATTTGAAAAAAGGTATTAAATAAATACCGCTTTCAAAAATTAAATTGAATCACTCCATGAACCATGGCTTCAATGTAATAAGAACTTTTCAAATATCAGAGTTTACAGTCTGATTTTAGCACATAGAATGTGTTTATGTCTTGGGGACTAATTTGGTATATAAGTACGTTTATATATAGTTATTTCGCAGATTTAAGCCATTATAACTTGTGATGTCATGAGCAGGTATTTCAGGAGATATGAAGTCATCGCTTTCCCTTGAGAATTCACGACGAGCTTGCATTGGTTGTTCCACTAGTTTGTTGGCACGATATGTATACAGGACTGAGCACTCCCTACCCGGCTCTAGTGTACTTACCACGAATTGAGACAGCTCTCATCAATAGATTAGCGATATGTACTTATTTAATTGATAGTCTGTCTGCAGCCATTGCGTGTCACGCAAGTGGTGGCTCACACCCGCTGTTGGGGGTCGATTTCTTGTTTGAATTATGAAGCAAGAGGGGCAATTCTTTCAGCGAATATGAGCTCTGTGTACTCCTCGGAGACCCCTAGATAAAACATGGTGTGCTGTGCTGCAGGCCATATGGAACATTCGTGTGATCACTTGAAGGTGCGAACCTTACCCAACCCTTCCTACCAGATTTGCGCCACGTCGTTGCTGGAAATGAAAATGAGAAGAGGTGTGAGCAGGCGCATTAAGGCTATCAGCCATCTTTTATTCATACTCCATGTGTGAACCGTTATTGAATGTGAAATATTAGACATCAACTCTGGCACAGTTGGGTGTCAATGTATACCTCGTCTGTTACATTTGCTTTGGCTAGGACCTGATGCTATTTTAAAGGTTGACTTCTGTATAAATATTACATGTTCCACACGTAACTTTACACTCGTATGCGTATACCTGGTATTGCATGCAACGCACCAGAACTATTAAATATGGTACGGTTTGCTGCAGTAGTAAAGGATATCAACTAACCATGATTTGAGTAACAGTTAACCTCTGCCTTGAGTAGCAATGTCACTGTAGCTCGAGTAGTTTCCCCACCATTTTGTACGTGTGTAACCGCAGTTCAGGACGTGCTTGCAAGCGCTGCGATGTTATCAATGTTGTCGATTCCCTGTTTGGGCTCTGACAGGAAACGTACGTTACAGGTGTCAGATTGTGGGACGACCAGACAAGTTCTCAACTATCTCTAGACTCTAGATCCAATGCTTCACTGGAGTAATGGGAATTTCAGATCAAGAGATCAAACCTTGAAAGAATTTCTGGGTGAAATTACATAGAGTGAGGAAATGTCTACATTCGCTTTTGTTTACATGCAATATATAAGCGAATGTAAAAGAAACATTGTCCGTGTGTTGTATTGATGTTGTTTAGGTTTTTTTTATTAGTTTTTTTCTGTTGTTTTCTCTTTTTCCAGTTAGAAGTACAATAGAGTGTTTCCAACACACGTGTTTTGGCATGAAGAGGCACGTCATCGTTAGTGAGTACCTTTGGAATTTTGCTTTTGAGTTCCTTTCAAGGCTATAGAAATTGAGATGCAGCTCTGAAACTAAGATTTTATTAAGTATATGCCATTCTAATCACATCTGAAAATAAGTTCGTAACAAGCTATAGAAACAACAAATACAAAATTTTCTTAAACATTCTAAACCGTTCATTATACAGTATATAAATAATGATATTAAAACTTGAAGCTCTAATTTGGGAAGCCAGTCCACTCACATCGGTTGTCCAATGGTTCTGGTACCGGATGCCATGGGATTCAAAGCATCACTTATATCGTTATAAAATAGCAAGCTATTCAGAATATAACTGTGACCATACATGTCACTCACGAGTCGCGACCACTTGTCATCACTAAGCAGGTCATCTCCGGGACACATGGCTGATTCAAACGTATGGCAGTGCGACATATAAAATGGAAACTCCATATCACGAATTCTGACGGAAAGTATGATCCGTAGGCAGTTGCAGACACCTGGTATGTATCACAAGAGGTTCACGTTCTGTGCTCAGTCTTGTAGCAGTGGTATAGTTCAACTGCAAGGATAAACACGCGGTGTGATTTATATTGGGAACACTCTACTCTGGTGATTCCATCGCTTGAGCAAGCCTCGTGCTGCCGTAGTCTGGCATCGACGTCATACCCGGAATGATAGCTGCTAGGGACGCCACTATGATGATAAAATATATAACAAAAAATATTCGATCCAGTATCAGGGCTATCGCCTTCCATTCCTTGACCAGGAGCTCGCGTTTGTCTTTCTCATGCAAGCGCTGTTTATGCATTCTGATGAAGTCTCTTAACTCCGATAACTTCCCATCAATCGAGTTGAGAAAACCGGAGCCCGGAGTCTGCTCTTTCCTCAGATGGACCAGGACTTCTGTTGATGCCATTGGGTCCTGGCTCCACTTGTCTCCGTCCACCGCCTTGTCCGCGCTGCTCACCTCACACACCTTGTCACTCATGCCCGTCTTGAAAGGGCGAACCAGGTCGTTCATCAACAGAAGTTTGGCACACACGTCGAACAATACCTGCAATAGTCAAAGGTGATAAAATAATAATAATAATAATAATAATAATAATAATAATAATAGAAGAATAACAAAACACAGAAAAAGAAGAAGAAAAGATAACAGAAGAAGAAAAACACAGAAAGGAAGAAGAAGAAAAAACAAAGAAGAAGAAACACGTTATTGTCAATGTATATACAAAGAAAATGGTTTTCAACCCTTATGGGTGGTTGTCGACGCAATGCAGCGCCAAAGTTAACCACTGCGTTTAATTAAGGTTGTTCAATTTACCCAGTCTTAACAAAGCTTTTTGGTTTTAATATAGTTAACTATTCTTTTTTCGTTCCACCGCCTGGTGAAAATAACATGGGCTCTGAGATGATTTTAACTATCCCATGTTCAAAAGCACTATACGCCTTTGCCCACGGTCAAGACGAAGTGGACAATATGATAACCGTTATATTTGTATGTCAACGCGACAGTAGAGAGACGCAGGCAACGATCATAATAATGTGTTTCATTTAAGTTATTAAATTAGCGTATCCAAACTAACAAATGATATTCCCCGAAGGACCACTGTGCCAGCTCTTAAAATGTAATCAAGCAAATCAATATCTATTCCACGCCTGCTAAAGAAGCTATGACAATTTATACCGGTACTTGCACCGATTAGCGATAATCGATGCTTCACCTGATCGGTGAGTAGATAGGCTATCAGAAAATTCGAGCCCACATTAGAACAGCTAGAGAATTATCAGTACCTTACGTTATGGACAAGTACAGCATATTGCCCTGGTTTCATGAAAATGACTATATATCATTTCTATCCTTCACGATGCCATCCTTAGGGAGCAACCATCTATTTTTTACGGGAGAGCTTTGAAGTCTTTTCTCTTGTAAGCTATTTCTTATGTTATCGCACGAAACAATCTATTTTTTCTTAGATGATTGCCGACAAACTACTTATTTTTAAATAGTTGTATTCAGGGTACGTTTGATTTTCATTTAATTACAGGAATATGAAATGTAGTTAAAAGGGGGATACTAAAGTTAATTGGAATGTTCGCTACAAACATATTTCATTGTGCATTTATGTACAGAAAAAACATATTACTCTTTTTATCCAGTTATAGGGATTTGTTTTGGTTGTCGCCACAGTGCAGCGCCAGTATCCATGTTCACCTGGGTCGACTGGGACAAGTTGAGTAAAGTACTTTGTTCAAGGGTAAAACACGGCGCTGGTCAGGATCGAACTCGCGACCTAACAATTATAGGATCTAGGTGTTTTGCTCACGGCTCTCTGTCGATCTGTATCCCATTCAAATACTAAAATTTGACAAGAGTCTTGGAAATAAATGTATACTAGTATTTTGTAAATGAACAGTGGTTATTGGTAGTTACATAAAAAGATGGCTAGGTTCATTGGCTAGCTTTTAAAACTCATTGTACGTTTAGGTGATTTTTCGCATTTCAAGTCATTTTCAAGAATACAGATTTTAAGCATGTCTTGTTTTCAGCAAGTGGCTACATAAAACGTCAATAATCAAACATCGTGTATTACCAATCACTGTGGATATTTCACCTAAATGCTTTGAAAACAATAGCTTCAAAAGTGCCATATTACGTCTATTCTAATGAGTGACCCTTCAATAGTTGGGCTGAGTATACATAGTTTAGACTGTAAAACGGTCATACGATTTCATGCTACCAGACGGGCTTGTATTGCCTTCAAAGGCTTGTACATTGCGGAGTTAGCAACCAAAGTAGAACACGCGGTGACGGAATGTTTGTAAGTTAGCAACGATCACAAACGGATTCATCGGATGAATACAGTGGGTGTAAAGATTGTATCTGCACATTCTGTGAGTCTATTGTTACGCTGTTACAATGTAACCATTCACTGGTAGCAATGCATCTGGCATAGCCGCGATAATCAGCATTGAAGCATTGTATCTAGGATCATTCAAATTAGATCTAACACGTATAAAGAAAGCCAAAACCATTAAAGCGTCTTGCATGGCTTTATGTGCGACGAACAGGCACCATTAAAGAGCTACTCGATGTATGAATGCCCATTAGGAAAGCACACTATTGATATTTCTCATTGAAAACCTGATACTCAATACCCGACTACGTTGTAATGAATTTAGTTTGTAACAACCGGACAACCTCTGTTTTGCTCTTCTCATAAAAATGTATTTGAAGTGTTGCGAGAACGTTTTGACAATGGCGCACAAAGTCACATTCAGTAGCACTTGGCTGTAAAAGCTCAGGACAATGGCACACAACAAGCAACACACATGGTACAAAAGTCTACACACTCGTCGACACCGGCGAATAAGTTCATGCTACTTAAGTATGTCAATACTTGCTATGGTCTCTGTAGGAAGCTACTTGTAGCGCTGTATTCGACCTGGTGGAATTCGTATATCCACTTGAGAAACATGTCAATGCATTCCAAGCACATTTAGCTGTTTTTGTCACAGAGAGAGACAGAGATAGAGAGAGGGGTGGGGCCAAGAAACAAACAGATTGTTTCCAATAAATCGTAGCAATCACCAGAATCAATGCATTCTTTTCGATATCTCCTTACAATGTGGACAAATGACACAGATGTGTTCTTCGTCATGTAATTTAAAGTTGGATACGTGTTCCCGAACTCTAAATAGGTCTGGTGCTATGTGTGCGATATACATAACATCAACTGTAAATCGTTCATTGTAAAGGTGTGGGTGTCATTCAATAACGACGTATTCCCTTTGTTCCGGCAGATGCCATCCTTTCCCTGGGGGTTTCCGAAGACTTTTCCTTCGATTTCCGAATGCTTTCTGAATATGAGCTGAATGCATGTATTTGCAAGTGAAATGTTTCCGAAGGTTTACGAATACTTTTAAGATTCTGTCGGAAAGTTCTGAATGTTTTGTTCATGCTTAGAGGGGTCCCAAAGGAAATTAGAATAAATTAGAATATTCAAGGGGCTGTAAAATTGACAAACATGCTACTCCCTTTGTGTTGTTTTTTTGTGGCATGTACATACTTTTATGTATATTTATGATTCCAAAGGTGTTTTGTTTTGAAAATAAAACGTTGAATTTGACCACGTATACACCTTTAACATTAATGATTGTGTTTACTAATGCAGAACTGTTCCACTGCCAATGTGAATGTACAAAAACTATATAATAACGATTTCCCAGAAGAGTCAAAGAAAAAAACGACCGAAACTCTCCAGCATGATACCACGACCCGAATATAACACACACTGTTGTATTACAACGCCCACTAAAATGCATCTGATGATCTCTCAATCTATCCGTGCCGCGATAACTACAGGCAAAATGTCCATTTATTCGATTACTGACTGCAGACTAGATAATGCCCCTACTAAACTGAAGCGCAAAAGAAATTAAACATGGTGATCCTGATGGTGATACAACATTTTGTTTAGAAACAGACGAAACGGTAATTTACATATAACTGCAAAACGATCGCCCAAATACAAGCAGCATGTGCCGATCAACTCTGACACATGCATTTTGTTAGGTGTTAACGAAATTGATGCATAACGTGTAATTTTTCAATAACAACGAGATTCATGAACTGGGCGTATTAAACGCGAAACAGTCTACAGACATTTGCGAAACGAATACGAACGAGAAAGAGCGACCAGAATAATATAGGACCAACATGGCTGCCCTCTTGGGCCGATTCAACCAAACAGTCATCCGCGAAATTAAGGGTACATGTATTTGTGACATGGCCTTCGTCAAATACCCTGGATTCAGTCCTATGAAGAACGATCGTCCCTTGGTCGCTAAGAGTCCTCAGTGCCTAAAGTAGCGTGGAACACACACATATAACCCTTGTAACCGTTAGTTTGTTGTACAATGCCACCAAAAGGGGATTCTTTGTTTTAACTTTTCTTTCTATCGGTCTGTTTTATAAGTATCTTGTTTTTATTTAGGAAAACTGATAAAGTATTTATTCTGCATACAGAATAGACGGGATAAATGTTGCAACAAATCGTCGTTATTCACAATAATCAAATGCGATGAGTCACGTGATTATCCCAGTGATAGGAGCTACATTAGAATATTATTATACACATTGACCTTGCTGAACATTAAAAACACATCGAATTTACAAGTTAAATCATTCAGCGAATATGCTGCGACTTACAAACCAACAACCTGAATATGCCATGGGCTGGTATCATGCTGGACAATCAGCAGGTGCTAGTTTTAGGCTGTAGTGGATAGCAAATATACAGTCTGAGGTCAGTTGAGTTAAAATACGCAGTTTTACGTTGCAAGGGCAATATTTCAGACATGGCGCAATCAGGCACGGATCCAGGGGGAGGGCGCACAAGAGGAAAGCTCGCCCTTTAATTTTATGTTACTATGTTAGCAGCAAACCAACCCCCCAAAATATTACGAAAACTCATAAAATATGCTGAGAATGCACAATTTTGCCCCCCCCCCTCCCCTTTTTCCGCAAATCCTGGATCCGGCCCT
>JAUELE010204356.1:0-13331 GCA_031471655.1 Diodora aspera | reverse complement strand
ACCCGTGTCTTTTGTGACATTTATTAAAAAATCAGTGTTGGTTGCGTTTGGGCGATCGTATTCTGCACCAGGAGAGACTCAAACTCGAACAGGGGTCAAGGTGATATTGGTTTTCAAGATATTAAATGAACTAATGTTTCCGATTCATCCTAAAGTGACCCGACCATAAAATCTGTGCTATGCGTTTATTTTTTTGAGTATTGTATTAACGGGACCACACGAATCCAATGTTCTTTTATTTATAAAATACACAGCGCGGTCAGTTAGAAATACGCCTTGCAATGGCAGTTAACCTCGCCGTTGAAATTTCTCACCGGAATCATAGTTTGCTCTGAAGCAATATCTGCGATGTGTTTTAAAAAATTACGCGATGACTTTACGAGTGCGTCAGTCAGATTAACCAAATGAATGCACAAATGGTAAACACTGGCTTTGGAATTTGTTGGATTCTTATCTATGTATATAGCGTCTAGTTGTAATGGTACTAGGAAAAAGACTTACTTGAAGGTTGGTGTAAAAAGAAAGGTTACCTTTTTGATGAATTCCAGGAGACAGGTCAACAGTTTGGAGTTGAAATTTGTTCACTTACTGATCATACTTTCACTAGACTAACATATAATCTCTGAAGTTTTCTACCTTTTTGTGAAATTAAAATATACATATTTGTAATAAATTAAATAAGATCTCGGAGAGTGCTCACGAAGTTGCAGCTATCTAGACTTGGAAAATATCCAGACTGTATGTTTGTCTCTATTACAATAAACCTTCAGGATCTGGATGACAGACTAATACTTTCACTCTCAAGCGGTCGTGTTAGAAGATCATGATTCGCGGAACGATGTGTTCCCGGGGGTCTGTATTGTTGGATTAGTTCTTCAAGAGGGCAGATCAGAGGTTGCGCCAGATGAGGGGGCAGGGGGGCTACAGTCCTCCTGTCGGGGGGCCTTAGCCCCACCCCCCAGTCGGGGAAAAATATAGCAATTCGTCGGAGAAAATATGTCTATTTTATTGTGTTATTTGAAAATGTGTGAACATGTCGGGGATTTGAGATCCCTTGTCGGGGACCTTAACCCCCGCGTCGAGGAAAGAACAGCAGGTTGCACAGAGCGTGGTGTCCCGTATGTAGTACCGTTACCAAAACATTGGAAGTGTAGCCCGACAACATGGAGAAGGTCGGGAAAGGGCAACTGTAGCTTCTGATGATTGAATGTTGGTTCTTCAGGCAAGAATTCATCCAATGCAAACCGCAACGCAGCTGCGAAATGAATTGCAGAACATTTCCGGTGTACGTGTTTCTACCCAAACAGTGCGTCAACGTCTTCATGAGGCTGAACTGAGGTCTTATAGACCAGTTCGGCGAGTGCCGTGAACCCGATGTGATGCTCCAGAGTGTTTGCAGTGGGCAAACCAACATATGACACGGACCCATAATGACTGGAGGTCAGTGCTCTTCACTGACGAGTATCGTATATGCTTGGATCACAGAGACCAAAGACTAACTACGTGGAGACGTGTTGGAGAAGGATTCCACAGGCAACATGTCGCCGAACATGACATATAGGGTTGAGGGCCAGTTATGGTTTGGGGCGGCATATCCATGGACGGGAAAGCACCCCTGCATGTCATTAGGCAGGGGATGGTGACAGGAGTTCTGTATAGGGATGAGATCCTTGATCCCATTGTCAGGCCTGTTGCAGGTGCCATTGGCCCACAGTTTGTTCTTATGGATGATAATGCTCGTACACATTGTGTCAGGGTAGTCTCAGATTAACTGGAGCAGGAGACAATTGAAAGAACGGAATGGCCTGTCTGCTAACCAGACCTCAATCCAATTGAGTACGCGCGAGACATATTAGGGAGTGCAGTTTCGGTACGAGTTGTACAACCACGGGTGCTCGACGAGCTTCAGGCGGACTTTGAAGAGGAGTGACAACGCCTTTCACAACAACGGATTCGTCGGCTGCTAATGCGCATGGATCGCCGTTGTCTGCATGTTGTTAATGCACAGGGATACCATACACGTTACTGACACTCCATTATGGTCTGAGCATTCACTTTAACTGGTCTTGATAGGTGGATCCGAGTAAGGATGAGCTGATTGCAGTTCCTCAGTTTGACCAAAATGAATTTTTCTGACATAATCTCCTTTTCTTTCACTGTTCAATGTATGTTTAAGCATGATGTAAATGTGTGTGATAAAGATAGATGGCATTTGATTCCTTTGTAATTGTTATCACAACTATATGATAACAAAAGATCCAATATCCCTATTAAACGTTGAGTAGAATATTTCATTTTACACTGAACCTGTCTGAAGCGGTTGTAAAATGCTCTGTACGACCTTTATGTCCCGGAGTTTGAAGGTTCGCATTTCTGAAATTATCATTTGAAAAACAATTTTTCTACCAGATCAGCTTTCCGCAAATCTTAGTGTTATTTTTCGCTTTCCTAAAAAAATAAGCTGCCTCAGGATTCCAATCTTGAACTTAAAACAAGCAACGAAAAAAACAAAAGTTATCTCTCTTTCTTTCCCTACCAATCCCCCCCCCCCCCGCCCCCGGCCCCGCTCGAACTTGTTCACGGCTTCTAAAGGACGTGTAAATATTTACAAGTGACACGTTCCACATCTTTACAATTACATTGACATTGAAGCAACTGGCCAGCTTGATAATCTTGATGCAATACGTTTTAAACTAATATCTGGTGGACATTTCATATGATATGTTTCTCATGGAGTCTCCCAGAATAGGCAAGTAGGCCCATGATTGTTTTACAAGGCGACCTAAACGGTGGATGTTTCACTTTTTTTTCTTTCTGTTAATCTCTTATGAACTATATTTTCTCTAACCTTGTGTTGTGGCTGAATTATTACCCTTGCAACATGAAACATCATCTCAATTATAATGGTGTACGAGCATATTTCCCTTGTACATCCTTGAAAACATATAATATCCAAATGTATACAGCCACTGACGTCTGTCTTTGTGGTTTTTAATCTGTTACGGCAGAGACGTGGCTCGTCACTTGTCGTTTAATTTCTTAGATGGATTCTCAAATGCAATTCCAGTTTTACTAGCTTATTTTAGTATTTGTTTTGTCTTACCTACACCACAAGTGATGCACTGGATTGTCTTTTTGAATGTGGAAGCTGAAATAGCATATTGGAATAACCATCCAGCTGCATGACTAAATTGATGGAAGGAACTTGTGAGTGATTTAGTGATTTAACGTGACTTTTGACAATCATTCAGCAATATCACCAGCGCCACCGACATCACGTACATGTAGGTGTCATAGCTGAATCTGCGGGCTGAAACAGAGATACCCTGGTGGGACAACTTCAGTGTGTTTTCTCTGTGTCTGTGTGTGTGTGTGGAGGGGGGGGGGGGTCTGTGAGCCAAGGGTCCTATGACATTTGCAGCAGACATGCAGTTCTTCATCAAAACACATTAAATGTCAATACAAAAAAAATCATGAATATTGTCAAAAGTGGGGGGCTGTCCCCCACCTTGAAAAAAGTGTGGGGGGCCTACCTCCAGGCTCCCCCCCTTGCCTCCGCTGACCATGTTTCGGTTAAGCTACTTCGGTGTGGTAATTAAGCTTGATAATCGTTACCGTGTAGGCAACAGCACGGACACGTTGCTTTGAATAAAGAAGGAAATCTAAAACTATAAGAACTGTTGTTTATTCCAAAAAGAAAGTTAGCCAATAACTGGTTCTTGTAGGACACACGCATCGCACAAAAGAAAAGTTTGTTCGTTGCAAAGCAAAAGACGATTTTGGACGTTGTAATTCACGACAGTAACACGGAAATTGTTCAAATATATTCAAATTTGATTGTTTTGCGCGAAGAGGCTGTAAAATAAGTTAATCACACAAGCCCAGCAGAGAACCATGCTTTCAGGAATGCAGATTCCGTATAAACCAAATTTGCCATCTAACATGCCTGCATGCAAATCGAATTGCTGGTTCTGGCTGCGCAAATGGACACATGAGTTAAACCAGGCCTCTGAAGTTTGCCACGACCTTTTCTTTTCTATGTTGCTTACAGAGTATGTAACTTCTGCCTTCTAGAGAGGATCTCATGCATTGTCAATACAATTACTGCACACGAATAAACATCAAGGGTGATGACGTGAGCGATTTGATGTGAAACCTGCGCTCTACAATTGGTCTTTAAGAACAAGGAGTGAAGTGTGGCCACTGCAGACATGTTGTCTCATGTGAGATTCGAACCCAATCCTACCAATTGGTTGACGGGTGCTCTACTGATTGACTAACTGACCTTCCAAACTGAACACCAACCAGCCCCGGAGTGTAATGTGGGAAAGAGGAGCGACAGCGGGCGAAGCTCCCCAGTTGCAAGTCCTTTGTAGGGACTGGGGTTGGGGTGGTGGTCATTGCTGGCCACAAATAAGGTGTACGGACCAGGGATGTCTCCATTGGGTCCCCACTTGACAAATGACATCTGAACTTGTGGAAGAAGTAGAAAACAACATATGGATCTCCCAATCCCAGACAAACATACATCTTCCTTTGATGGACCGTTGTTCGGAATGCAAATCAAATGTCGACGAGATAATCTGAATGATTTATCTTGTCCTTTACGTTGGTTATCGTTTAGATCCGGTTCTTTAATAAATCATCTTAAAGTTTGTATTAGTTTTCTCATTTTATAATTGACTTCGTCGCTTTGAGAGAGACATTGAAGTTTCCAGAACTTTTTCAAGAATTCTAATCATGACTGGGGCATATATATCCATCCATCTAATGTTGATGTAATAACAAAAGTTTGAAAACTCCCTAATTCCGAAATGAACTGAGAAATACAGTGGGTACTGTCTTGAAGTGAAATAGCTACATAATGATTGTTGCAATCAGGACTACGTCTCATATCGAATCCAGACAAGCATCGTTTTGGTAAACAAGAAGGATATCCAGACATTTTATTTTTGAGGATGACGTGACAATGTTTCAGTGTCACCAAAGACACACCCAATTGTACATTAAAATGCTATAAGACCATACACTTACATGTTTTAATCAGGAAATAAATCGTTCAAGTCTGGAATACTTTCTCTTCCATACGGCTCGTGTGTATGATCCAGAAGAATAGGTGAATGGAAAATTGCTATCGTCACTGATGAACCGTCTCTAGAATTTAATTAATTATCCTTTGAGGTCGCTTAACATAATTAATAAATCAACGAAGCTGAAAGTGCCGGAAACACATCGATTTATTATTTCTTAATCACAAATGGTTTCATTTAGGACCTGTTGACATTACCGAGCAACTAACTGCAGCTTTATTAGATAGGTGAATTTAATTCAGTAGAGATGAATTCTTAATACTTGAGTATGGATAGAGGTTATCGGACTACATAAATACGGCAAGTATTCAGCGCCATGGGAAGTGACGGCGATACTTTAACTCTTGTAAGGCGGGTCCCCGATATATTTTGTTAGGAACCAGACCCCTTACCCATGACGCTGTCCTAACTAGGACATATCCTAATAAGTGAGGACAAAAGTTAAGAATCCTTGAGTTAGGATAAGATCCGATATCTGTCCTGGCGTTCACATCCGCTTGACATATATTCTAATATTTGTCCTAGGATAGTCTGGCTCCCAGAAGTTAGTATAGAAGTCAGGGTATCCTAGCCCTTATAAAGCGTCGTGAAAGGGATGTCTGACTGACAAGCAGTGCACTTACACACCATCACTCGCTACACTGTCATGGGCAGTGTCAGGAACAGGCACTTGATATAGATGCTAAAAGTACCATAAAATGTGAATGTGGGTGCATTTCTACCATTCTGCTATATATCTGGACAAGGTGTAACTAAAAAGGCACGAAAAACGACGCGACTTTTGTCACAAAACACTGATAATCTTACTTATTTCTTGGCTCGGCAAGTTAATGTTCATAATACGTTGCTTTGCTTTAACGCGTTCAACGAGAAATATACTACACAGCATGAACAAACGTTTTAATAATCATCCGATCATTTGTCTCTGTCAGCATAGGTGCATGTGACAGAATGGTCGCAGTCAAGCAGAGCCATTAGTCACTGGTCTCATGAATTGTGTGTACACCTTTTCGACCTAGTCTGTCTCCCAGACCTTAAAGCATACAAAGATAATGGAGCATGCTTAAGTCTAGATATTTAGCAAGTCTAGGATTTCTCAGCTTTAGAAATTAGTAATATCCCTGGGCTCCTTTTCTGGTTTTAGTATTTTAATATTTTAAGTAAATAAATTTTGTAGATTAATATTTCTGAGACTAAATGTTAGTCTACTTTTCGACCTATCACAATTAAATGAACTTGTCTGAGCACGTCGGACGACATTGTGACTTCTGCGCTTGCTCAGCTGCCATTTGGTTACCATTAAACACTAATATTCTCTGTACTTAGGGTCGCACTTTTTTGTGGACGTCACTTCATTTCCAAGTAGTAGAGGACATTCTTGAAATCACGGGCTTGTTTCAGAGCACGATGTTAACGCATGCTTTTTGGGTGTTCTTCGCCAAGACGTGGACATCCATGAGGAACCTGAAAGCGTGTTCTATGTCTCAGCCCTCGTGTGAAGTCTGTGTCTGGCGCCAGCTCCCCCTGGAATACATCACATCAATTATGCCACACCAGAGCGACAAGTGATGGTATAATCTATTGCTCAAACAGGTAGTTGTGACATAGGGTTAGTTCCCAAGGTCTATCAGACATGCAAATCGAGTACATAACGAGGTCTTAATATTTAGTTCAACATCTGTCTGGTAATAAAGCCCTTCTCCAAATGACAGGGAGTCCAAGACCTGACAAGAATTCATCTGTTTGCATCTTGAGGATACTTACTCCCCAGGATATCGACAGACCTAATGAAATAGAGAGAATCGTGGATATTGTACTTCCAAGATTCACGATTAACACGTTACTGTTATGCAGGAACCCTTTTAAATTCTTCAGCGGCTCTCTGCAATTGCAATGTCCTGGTAGTCGTCACTGCTGTGAATGTCAAATTTAACGTTGGATACGTGGTCGAATTCAGTGTTTTCTTTTAAAAAAAATAAACAACCTTTGAAACGATAAATATACATAAATGTATGTGCATACCACGAATAATGCACACACGATATAGCATAGTTATTTAAGCAGCCTCTTGAATGGCCTTTTCCATTTTCTGACCCCATGCCAGAAATTAGATTAAAACAATGTATTCAACCTTCTGACAGAATCGTGAAAATATTCCGGAAACGTTACACTTGCAAATAAATGCATTCGGCTCATATTTGGAAAGCATTCGAAAATTGACGGAACATTCTTCGGTAAACCCTCAGATAAAGGTTGTCATCTACCTGTCCTGTACCAATCAGTGTCTTCCGTGTCTTGTTTAATACTTGTCTATACCTCTTATTTATGTTTTATCATGTTGTATATTTTTGAGCCAAGAAAGATGTATTAGGAACCATAGCCAGAGTCTGGATATACCGACTTGGAAAACCGCGACTGGACTTTGCGTCGTTGGACCTGTCATGTATATATTTGTAGCATAGTGTTCATAATGTTTGTCGTCGTCGTCATTATGTATGTACGCATATCTACCTACCTACCTATCTACCTACATGTGCCTACCAGCACATGTATAAAGTTCAAAGTTCATTTATTTCAGTATAAAGGCCATTGGCCCACTTACAAAATGATGTCTATACAAACAAACAAAACTGGTGAGTGGAGTGATAAAATTACAAATATACAATCTTGATTCTATCTAATTCAGTTTACAGAAATGATGATCTTTGGGCGATTGCATCATGAATAAAGGAAGCTAAACTTATTAAGTTTGATACGTTAGTACTTTGTAGCAATCTTACAAAAAAGGTTCTATCAACATAATCAGGACAAAATGTAAGATATTTCTGACGAAGATCTACATAAGCTTGACATTTGAAAATATGAAATTCGTCTACAATTACGTTAGTGTTGCATATAATACAAACACGACACATTCTAGGCACACTCTCACGTCTGCCTAGATTCTTAGCAATAGGCAACTGGCAAAGTCTAAGTAGTGTGATTCTATGTCTAATTATTTTAGAAGAAAACATGATGAGATAGGGTGCCATACAAAAGTGTGATTTTACAAGTGAAACGAGATCCAAGGAAGAGCTGTTAGAGATCTCGGAAGACATAATTTGAACATGATATTCTTTAACCTGGTTTGAAATATTGACATTAATACATCGTTATTACCAACACCTTGTAATTCCCAAACCAAACCAAAGTCATGCGTATATAACATTTCTGACGTGAGATGCCAAGCATTGCCGGCCAACATTGTCTAAATTATATATCATATTGTAACATTGTTTCTGATACCTTTGATCAGACATTTCTAATAAGTGTAACCAACACTTAATTACTCGAGTTGCGCATTCAACAAAGATGCAATTTCTGCCACGTTCAGTCAGAGCAGCAACATTAGAACATGTAATATTTACAAGTTTGATTTGCATATCAAATATTTTGAATAATACCAATGGCGACACATTCTTTAACCTTGATACTAGAATCGTAACAGCACACATGGCGTTGTTTGCTTTCTTAACTAAATTATACACAGCTTAAGACCGATATAAGCTGTTGGAAAATAAAATGCCTAGATAATTATAATAGGAAGAACATTTAGCTTTCTGTCGTTCAGATACCAGCGTTCCTGTTTCTTAAGTTTACCACCGTTTCGAAAGACCAGAATTTCTGTTTTATCAAAATTAACCTCAAGATCCCATTTAGCACAAAATCAAGGATATCAATTTTCTTCTGCTGACTAATAACACTATCGCCAAAAATGCACAAATCATTTGCGTACGACAACATATACACCTCCAATGCATTAGAAGCCAAGAAAATACTCATATCGCATTGAAGCACCATTTCATCCTGTAACTGAATGAAAACAGAGGACTCAAAATACAGCCTTGTCCTACACCGCTCAAAGAATTGAAGTATTCTGAGATTGAGATATTGGAAAGTTTAACACACGCTGTAGTTTTCGCATACATATTCCCAATAATATTTATCATACGTCCGTGAATGTTGTTAGTATACAGAACATACCATAATAAATTCCTGTTGACAGAATCAAACGCGTTGCGAAAATCGACAAACAAACAATAAAATCTTCCTTTTGATTTGCTTAAATTTGCTTTTGATTTGCTCAAACACGGAAAAGTGAACCTATTAACTACTTTCAATAACATTTACGAATCGCAGTCTGACATTCAGGGTACAATTCAATCATGTCAACAAAACATTTCAAACGATTATTCAAAACTTGAATAAAAACATTTCCATCAGAGAGATACCTCTATAATTATTTACATCGTATAATTTACCCTTCTTGTGCAAAGGTAAAACTATTACATCCACTGTAACAGATGACATGTCAGCATTGGCTCACAGATTAGGTTACACATCAATTCTGTTTTTAAAATGCGCTTATGTTAACAGAATAGGTCTTTTAGCAAGAGACTTGGACACAAAGAAACAAAACGATGTAAGGTTACGATGGTCGGGAGTCGGGTGTGCTGAGCATGCGCATACAGGGTTGTTTTGTGCAAGGGCTGAACAGATGAATTCATTCGCCATGTTTTTATATGCTAACAGTTTTTGAACTTTGACAGTTGTTGTTAACGGGGAAGATTGTAAGGTGACATCTGACTGCCACATTACCCAATGCTCCAACAGTGAGAGACACTGCGTACAAGGCAAATGTACCTGTGTTAATGCAGCAACAGAATGCAATCACAGTAAGTATACTCTGCTGTAGAGAAACATGAGAAACAATTTATGTTCACACTTACTAAGATTATTGAATCTCCCAACGATGGTCAGATCAAGTGTTCAATCACAGCTAGCATCATGTTATACCCTTAGAAGGTCCCTTACACCAATTGTCCCAGTCGGCTGACAGGTAAATCGCGGAAAACTAATTTGATGTAACATTGGATGATAAAGAGCTTTGAAATATATATTTTTTATACAGATTAAAAGATTAATATGCAGCAGAGAAGGTTCGGTCTTGACACAGTCACTCATAGAGGGATCATCATCAGCTCAGGTACCCTTGCTCCCTCCACACGTAACCCAGACAGCGAATGAGACTGGCTCCCCAAAAGCGCTGCCTAGTCGAACCCACCAAGAACCTTTCGCAAAATGGGGAGACTCCCCAATACAGCAGATTTCTGCATTGCACACATACAAACTATGGAGACTCCCCAACACAGCAGATTTCTGCATTGCACACATACAAACTATGGAGACTCCCCAACACAGCAGATTTCTGCATTGCGCAGAAAAGCTGTGCCCTCGATTTCTCAGATCAGTGGGAACCAAACCAAGGGCACCAAAACAATAGGGAGTCGGACAACTGTGTACTGGGGATGCAGGCGGGAGATTTCAAAAGCGAGGTCAGCTTACTTGGAATACTATTCCTCGATCTTCTTCCCAACGTTACTCTCAAAGGGACAGAAAACTCAATCACAAACACAAATTGACTGCATTTATCAACAAGAAGATCAGGTTTGTTGAACTCAAGTGTCCGCAAGCTGTATAAGGTCTTATTCATGACAATCTTGAAGGAGTCATTGTCAAAGACGGGCTGAACCTGCTCAGCGTCGTACCAGGGATGGAAACATAGTGTGTCTCATGCTATGAGATAAATCCAGTCAAACTGAACAAGAACCTTGCCTCAAATATGGACCCTCCCAACGGCAACAAACAGCATTCTGCACAACACAAACTGTCAGAAAGGCCTTATCACCATTAGTAATGACTCTTTTCGGCTATTCTGGTTCAGAAGTCAGACTTTGAATCTTTGACACATTACCATGCACAGGCTCAAATTTAAGTTTTATTCTTTTCATCTTGCTTTCAGCACATTGTACTGCCAAGGCTGACTGTCTAACATGCATATGTCCACCTAACCACCATGGAGACCATCACTGCCTTGATGGCAGGTGTTTTTGTGAACGCTGAGAACCCCATTAAAATTGACGAATCTTGAGAAGTGTTTGTTGGGTTTTTTTTACGCCTCCTCTGATATTTAAATACCATTCTCCTGACTTGTGATGCTGACTTCCTTACATATAACGGAATAACTTTAGTAATTAGGCATACTTACACAGCTGTCGTGTACAAGAAGTTGTGTTTGTATGCAGCAACCAATAGTTCTAGATCTTTTTAGGAAGCTAAACAAACACACAAATTTATGAATCTTAACTACATAAAAAATGTGTACATCTTGAAAGTAACTGAAAAGGAAAGATCTTATGTGGGCAGAATTTTCAGATTGTACTGTGTCATCTGTTAACATCGTGGCAAGGAGATGGTTCCAATGCAAACAAATTCACAATATGTTGTATACAAATATAATTTAAAAATTGGACTATGTGAAAGCTAGTTATGCAACTTTTGTAAAATGTATCCAGAGGCAATTCGATATGTTTTGCTTGAGCATAAAACATGCATATAATATATGAATTACGTGATAGAATGGCTTGTACCAGCCAATTGCAGACCAATAGAACTAACATTGAGAAACAGTAATGTATTGTTTGAATATGAAGATCGAAATGGTATAATCATGTTAAACATGCCATATACAGGCAAAATAAAAACCAAAATTTACGTGGTCTATTTAAACCTCCTTAAAGGGACATGATCATATTTGCATCTCCAATACGGAACAAAAACTAAACAAACGATCAAATCGGTCTGAGTACAACAACAATATATCATTTAAATGACGGCGAAATCCTAATGAAAACAATGGACGGTTAACTACATTTTATGCGCCGAGAAGTTTACTTACTCGAACTCGAGACTTAAGTTCTAAATGTTCCCCATTTTGGTGACGTCATCGATTTATGGGTTATAGCTAAACGGCGAAACGCCAAACTTGGCAAAAATCTACGGACAATTCAGTGTAATGATCGATGGAAATTATATTTATGTTTTGTTGTCACCGTTGTATCAAAAAAGTGTCTCCGTTTCGACCAAATATCTATTCCCGTTTCGTCTAATTGTGACCGTTTCGTCCAATCACATATGACTGTTATGGCGCATCGCCGTTTTAGGCAGTTCCATATTTGCTTACCTTCTCCAAAATGCAATGCGCAATCTAATTTTAGCGTTAGACGAAGACGGAAAAGCCCTTTTCTGTATCGCCCCAATTAGTGTGAAATCGTTGCGTAACATAATCGGAAACAAATACAGCATTATATTACTATATAAATAAATTTAGGGTGATTTCCTGCGTTCTGATTGGTTGATTTATTTTGTTCATTTGAGGATTGACATCAATATTTTTTGCGTTCATTGTGGGTATTCTGTTTATACTTCAATGAACGCAAAAAATCATGATGTCAACCCTTAACACAAACGTTTGCATCACGCTTAGACATGAATTAAACAGTAAAAGAATAGGAGATTATGCTAGGAAACATTAATATAAGTTACACTGGTGATTTGCAATGAGATCATCCTTACTCGTAGCCAACTGTCGAAGTGAATGTTAAAATTAATGTGAATGCTTGGACTATAATGGGGTGTCACTAACGTGTATGGTATCCCCGCGAATAAACAACATGCAGACAACGGCGATTCATGGCCATTATCAGCGGAAGAACCTGTAGTTGTGGAAGGTGCTGCAACTCAACACGTGTCAATGTCCTTGCTCTTTGGTCTGTATGGTCCAAGCAGAAATGAGACTCGTCAGTGAAGAGCACTGGCTTCCAGTCATTTCGCAGGGTCCATGTCACATGTTGGTTTGCTCACTGCTCACCGCCGAGTTAAAGGCACTCGCCGAATTGGTCTACGAGACCTAAATCCAGCCTCATATATAAAGACGTTGGCGCATTGTTTGGGTAGAAACACGTACACCAGAAGCTTTCTGTAATTCATTTCGCAACTGCGTTGCGATTTACATTGGATGACGTCTTGCTTGAAGGATCAAATTCTAGCATCAGCAGTTAGAGTTGGCCTTTCCAGACCTCCTCCATGGTGTCGGGCTACACTTCCAGTGTTTTGGAACCACATACGGGACACCGCGCTCTGTGAAACAATTGAAGTTCTTGCAACCTGTGCTTGCGTAGCACCTTCCTCCAGCATTCCTACTCCCTTGCCATGTTTTCATTACTCAAACGCCGTCTTGGGGGTTGCCGTTGCAAAACATTTCACATTTAACCGTAAAGAAACCGAAACTTGTAGCATTGCAGACCGTCAGCTGTGGTCGTGTAGCGTTTTCACCTGGCCGAGGGACCAACTAGGTCGCCA